>JAXFYN010000559.1:0-181780 GCA_036172215.1 Camellia granthamiana
GCTTTAGACTCACGTGGTTCTGAATCTAATTTCACAAGTGCAATGTGAAACTGATAAACACAAAGAGTCCAAATCTGGCAAATCGTTTTGGAAAATTAATTTTGAATCAAAAAGTGCCAAAATTGGACTGTTTTTCCAGATACAAAGTCGCCACCTAAATATTTTATTTTGGAAAAATTTAGGAAACCCATGACTCGTGCCAAATGCCACGTGTCCGTCATCACCAAAGTTGTCTCGGCTCGGGAACTTAGGTATGAGAGGGGAAGGTCATGAATTGAGCACCCCTGCTCGCTCCGATCAAAGATTGGCCTTTACTAATCATGATATGATTTTTTTATAAACATTATGTGCCCTTGTTTTGGTTAATAAGCTAGCTTTACTACGTGATCCGTACAATCAAGTATAGACTAGTTTACTCAATTTGGAACAATTCAACTCATGTTTGTTTGCGAAAATGGTTTGAATTTGCCACCTCAAGTGGGCTCAAAGTTTGCGGATTTGCCACCAAACATTGTAGGCTTAAAACATGGTTTACCACTCAACAAAGTGGGCTTAAAACACACATTTGTTGAATCATTCCAATTCAAACAACAAGCCTTCATCCACAGGCATTCAAGCAGTTTAGCATTTAAGCACATAGCCTCATGGGAAGCATGCTAATCATGGCAACATTCATACTTATGCAAGTACGCTAAAGTATAAAAACTCACCTAGTACTCCAAGCTAAGAAGATATGAGTTTGAAAATAATGCATGATTCCTAACTATACAAGATGGATGCGATATGCAATTTAATAGGCTCGGCTACTAACATGGCATATGGATCGATTTGAACAACATGCGATTAAACACGTATTCAAAGAAGTATTGAAATAACAATGCAGTTTGAATGATGCGCCGAGCCTCGGTGCATGCAATACAAATGAATGGATGCAAGCATAAGGTATGCTAATTTGAAATATGTCCCTAATCTAACCATCAAAAGCGATTAAATAAAAGGGAGAAAGACATGGGGTTGGAAAACATACACACACGCACGCACACTTATTACAACATTACGCCCCTCGCGAAAGAGGGTCCGAATGAATACAAGCTAACTAACTACGCTAATTAAGCTAACTAATTATTACACAATATTTAACTAATTATTCAAAGATAAATAAATATTACTGTGAGACCCAGAAAATCTTCTCACATGGATTGGTGAAGAGATCCAACGAAGAGATGAGCTTGGCTCCTGCAGATCTGTAAGGATGAACATGATCGACGCCACCCAACTGGGATTGTCGGCCGGAGACACTCCGATGGTTAAGTTAGTCCTTTTATTGAAAGAATGAATGTATAAACATAAAGAGTGTTTGTGTGCTATGTGGAAAGAAAGAACATACCTCCTCTTCTGGGATGCCCTCCCTTTATATAGATGGGGGGTGTGATATTTGTTTGGACTGGACCCATTTTAGGCCTTGTTTGGGTAAGCCCAAATAAGCTGATGTATATTATTTTCTGGCTCCCACAATTGCCCCAAAACTCTCATTGTCTGCGATAGAAGGAATGAGAGTTTTTTCTTGCCAAGTTACGTTGTTCAAATAGCTATTAGGTTTTTCGATAAAGAACACTTTGGATAAATGAATAAAATGTATGAATGAATGACTGCGTGTATGCTTGAATGTATGTAAAATGTACGTATGTCTTGAATATATATATAAATGTATATATGTCTTGAATGTATGTATAAATGTATATAAGTCGATCATAGGATGGGAGGGTGAGCTAAAACCCAGAAAGGAATACAAACAAATCATAACGATAGGTTGCGGTATTCTAACCCCCGGGTATGGGTGTAGGCCGTAGTATTCTAACCCCCGAGCATGGGTGTCGGCCGCGGTATTCTAACCCCCGGGCATGGGTGTAGGCCGCAGTATTCTAACCCTCGGGCATGGGTGTAGGCCTTTGCTAATGGCGCTTTGTGCCGAATGAGAAGATTGCACTGTACTCGGAGACTTTTGTTGATTTTAAGTGGCAACCAAGTGCCAATATGGAAAGGACTTTGAATAATGCATCTTGTACCGAATAAGGTGGACGTGTTAATCACCAATAATATTGCTCCGCTTGTATGGAATTGCCAAGTAGATATTGGGCCAACTATTTAATTGCCGAGTTGCTCAGTTTGCGTTTAGTCCAAGGTAGACTTGCCCTATTGCTTTCGAATGACAGGTGTTAGTCGAAGGAATGTAGATTCCCATTGCCCTATGTTGCAAGAAAGATTCGGCTTTGGAAAAATGATGGCGCACAACAATGTGCGAACTGCTGACTGCCAAATGCGAATTGCCGACTGCCAAGTGTGTAATGTATTGCCCCAAAACTGGTACTTGCTCGGAGCGGTGTGAAAAAGGAGCGGGAGTGTGTAACTCAAATGTCGTTATGATGTTTGTACCAAGTTAGCCAAGTATGCATGCATATCAAAGGTGCCGAAATGATGATCGGCTGATGTGCCCCAATTGAAAGCGAAAAATTGACTAAGATGTCCCAGTGGGCAATTGTTTGGCCAAATAATGTTGTTAGGCGAATAAAGTTGCAGAATACTGTGGCCAATGTTGCTGCATAAAGTTTGACAATGCATAAAGTTGACAAATAATGTTATTTGGCCGAATAAAGTTGATGCGTGGCCGAATAATGATCATGCATAATGTTGATTTAATAATAGTGCTGAATAATCTTGTTGAGTAAATTTGATGCACTGCTGAGTAACTAGTGTCAAAACATCGGTGTCCGTTTCATATATAATGTGATTTTGCCGAAAAGTTGGTCAGTTACACTTGGGTTGGTGATTGTGCTGATCTTTTGGTCGGCGATTTTTCTTAGCGTCGTGGTGTGTCGGCATTCCTTCGGAGTTGGATTTGCTAAGAACTTGGTTCACAATGGTTGCCAATTTATTGAAGTTGAGTTTCGAACTTGGTTGGCAATGGTTGCCAATTTATTGAAGTTGAGTTTCTTGTCCAACGTATATTTGCCCCATTGCTTTTGAATAAGATTGGTTATTCGGAAGGAATAAAATTGACCTGGGCCAAAATTGCCGAGTAGGCTGATAACAATTTGAAACGGATTCCGTGCCCCTGTTTGGCGCCATGGCGAAATCGGAATGAAGCCAAGACAAAGTAGGGTGCTTGGTGATATGCGAAGTGAACCAGTGCGCTCAATTGTTGAATAAAATTTGCAATTTTTTTTTTGTTGAGCTGAATTTGCAAATTCTGACTGTACAGATGGACCCAGAATGCGTCAAATAGATGGAAAGGACTATTGGATCGCTGCGATTAGACTCCTGATGGTGTAATTGTAGCCGAAATAGATCTAACGGCTCAGATCGATATAGACTTTTGCTCCGCGAATCCCTAGATAATTTCCCTCATGGCTTGGCAAAAATAAAAAATAAGGACAAATGGGTCAACAAGACTTGAACCGCTGCTTTTGTAAGGAAAGAAAGAACACTGAACCACTGCACCAAGACAAAGACTTGTGCTTGCATTTTGCACATTATATATTTAAACTTAATTTTTTGGCTATTATGAGATATAACTTAGCCGCAATCTACTGGATAATTTGCTATGTTGGCTAACTGCTGAAAGTCTTCTCCAGCAACGATAGGTGATTTTCTGGGCAAACTTCTATTACCTCGTACGGCTTTGTTTTAGCTCCAATTGCGATGCGGTTTGTTGCGTTGGACTTGTCTCAATGAGTACTTCACGCTGGTATAACCAAAATTTGATTTTGACAGCTTCGTGAATTTTGGTTTTCGGCACATGTGATCTGTTTCGCAACTTCCGGCGGGCTTTGGTTACTTTTGGTTCCTCGGATTGGTGGGTTTGGATTCTTCGAGCCGATGTGAATCCTGTGGCAGGTTTAGATGTGAATTTCGGCAAGCCGAGATGCTAGTTTCATGCCGAGATAGTATCGCCAAGATTTTGGGAAGCAAATTGTGCGAATTCAGGTGGCAGCTGAATGATTTGCATGTGAGTACTTTCAAGATGTGTTGCCGAATAAGAAATGTGATTGAGCAATCTTACCAAGTAAGCAATGTTAACCGAACAAGCAAATGTCGCGGTGTAATGTTTCTGAATACTTGCCGAATAAGTTGCCGAAGCTGAGATAATATGCAGAGAATTAATAGTTGATAAGATGCTGAATGATATGCCAAATTTGCAGAGTTTGATAAGCAATGTTGCCAAATAATAGCGCCGAGCAATATTGTTCTTCCGAGAAGTGAATCATGAGATTTTTACTGGAGGTAAATAAATTAATAATTGTAGTTATTCTGAGAATGTCCAATGTTGTGGAGTGGACGTATGTGTGGCCAAGTAAGATTGCCGAGAAAGGTGGAAGAGATGCCGAGTAGCTTTGTATCTTTGCCGAGCAATCTTTTATGAGTTGTAATACTGTCAAAATGCACATGCATGGGCTCAAAAGCCGACTAATTCTTCAGAGTGGAGAAATTGTCAAGGCTTGCGAGATAAATTTTGTGGCCGAGATAGGTGGGTCGGCAACTATTTTGGCTTGCCGAAACACATTGGTCAGCAACTTAGTTTGAAACACTTGGTCGGCAACTCCTCTCGGTTGTGCCTGCCGGAATACTTGGCCGGCGACTTTAGCTTGGTGTTTTGGTAGAATATCACTTTGATTGAGTTGCATCGCCCTCGAGATTCACATTAATTCAAATTTTTGATAGAAATTGCATACATTCATTGGCAGTGTGGTTGCTGAGGTGTCTCTGTATAGAGACAACATTGAAACCCATTTAATTCTTCTCAAAAGCACCTACAACTGACAAATGTTTCGCAATACATGTAATGTGTAATATATAAATAAACTCTTAGACTGCCAATTCACAAGTTGCACTACTACAATTGGTTAACCTTGGTTCTTTAGAGAGAGAAAGCAATTAATTACCGAGCAATATGTTTGTTGAAAGTTTTCCCAGCAAGATCAACTAATAATGTAATATTTCGACATGGGTGCATTCATACATATAGAAGCATAAATAAAAATAAGTTCTTTGGAAAATGATGGCTTCGTTATATATTTTGCTAACCAGTGCTATTTGGAGTCTGACATAATATTTTTTTTATCAATTCCTAGAGAGCGAAAACTTACAACCCATAATTTTGTGACATATATATATATATATTTATATTTTATCTATGCTCATGTTTTTTGGGTTTGATTAAAAAACTAGTATACGCACATATATGTAGTACTCTAGAAATATACAAATACATTCTTTCAAAGAGAAAAACAGCTTCCCTTATTTAGTGTAGGCCGACTTGCAGCCAATCATGTGGTCGGTTAATGAATTCAGGTTGTGATCAGATACCACCGAGATGTTCTTCGGTCTTAACAATGGACCTTTTATTAGTTCAATGGTGACTTATTTTAAGGTTGGCCACTTCTTTGGTGGTTTGTGACGTTGCAACATGGTTGAAACACGTCGAGATGGTGATGCATGTTGCTAGAAAAATTGTGTTTATGCTCATAGATTTGAGAATATGGATTAGAGAAATCTAATTGGGGGCAACTTATCTTGGATTTTGGCTTGCTGAACCTCTTAGTAGGCAACTTTTCTTGATCTTTCGGCTTACCGAAATACTTGGTCGGCAACCCCTTACTCTTCATCTTTGTTCTGTTGAAACCGCTAAGTTGGCAACCTTTCTTGACTTTTTGGCGTGCCGAAACACGTGGTTGGAAACTTTTCTTTGTATTTGGCTCTTTGTATTTGTCTTTGATAAGGGTTTAGTTGGCATAACATCTTTGCACTTCGGCTTACCAAAACATTTGATTGGCAACTTCTTAGCCCCTTGGATTGCCAAATTCTTGGTTGGCAAACTTTGCTTGATTCTTTGGCTTGCCAAAACCTTTAGGTCGGTAACTCAAATTGATTTGTCTTGCCAAAACTGTTTGTTGGAAAGTCGGTAACCTTTTTGACTTGCTAAAATAGTTCTTCGACAGCGCACTTGGTTATTTCTTTCCGAAACGTTTGGTTGACAGTTCTTGATTTTTGCTATTCGATATCACTTGGCTAGCCATCAAAGAAATGGAGTACTAAATTTTATATCTGCAAATATCTTTGTGAAATTAACCAATCGGTGGTGTATATTCAGAATGCCTTCGTTACCTTTCATAACTTTATTCCATTGCTTGCCAAACCTCAAACAAACTGCCGAACTGGGTTGCCAAGTTGCTGAAATGGTCATTGTGATTTTTCTTTACAAACTGAGATCAGGATCTTAAAAAGAAGTTGCCACAAGGATCAAGTTGATTAATAAATTTGTATGCAAAGACTACAAAAATAAGATAATCGCTAAAGAGAGAAAAATCCATTGCACATGGAGTGCTTGATATGAAAAGCAAAGCTTTAAATATGCTGAATCAAATCATATTAAAATATAAATAAACTTGTAATAGATAGGAGCAAAGTAGAATACTGTGAATTTATCATCTTCTTCGTTGAACTCTTTCAGATGTGTTCCCACAGACGGCGCCAATTGTGAGACCCAAAAAATCCTCTCACATGGATTGTTGAAGAGATCCAACGAAGAGATGAGCTTGGCTCCTGCAGATCTGTAAGGATGAACATGATCGGTGCCACCCAACCGGGATTGCCGGCCAGAGACACTCCGATGGTTAAGTTAGTCCTTTTATTGAAAGAATGAATGTATAAACATAAAGAGTGTTTGTGTGCTGTGTGGAAAGAAAGAACATACCTCCTCTTCTGGGATGCCCTCCCTTTATATAGATGGGGGGTGTGATATTTGTTTGGACTGGACCCATTGTAGGCCTTGTTTGGGTAAGCCCCAATACGCTGATATATATTATTTTCTGGCTCCTACAATTACAAATCAAATTAATTAGCTAAACACTTAACTAATTAATTACAAAGCAATTAAGCTAATTAATTACAATATGAATTAATTAACTAATCTACTTAAATAATTACACTATTTGCAAGCATTAGCTACCACTAATTAACTAAACAAATTAACTAAAACGGCACGGGAAATGAAGGATGCATGCATAAGGCCACTGTTTTGCTGCTGCAAGCCTCTGTTTCACAGAATCACTTACGCTTTCTCCTTCTCCAGATCAAATCTATTCTGACTCAGGAACATTCTGCTGAATTTTCATTGGTGGCTGATAGAGGGGCCGGTCGGCCACTGCTGATGGTCGGTCGGCCAACAATGGTCGCCGGTCGGCTATTGGAGGCGGCCTTCGGCCACTGCTGATTTAGACTTGCTGTAATAGAGCAAAACAGTGTACTTTTTGAAGGTTTGTTTGTACTGTTACTCTCCTTATCATCACACAAGTTCAAAGGAGTGAAACTCTTGGCTCTCAAACCATCAACCAAGCAATTTCATTGCATGATGGCCAAAGAACCAAGTTTGTACAAGTTTAATGAATGCAAAACAAGACTCAAATGTCCATCACCCTATCATGCATGATCAAGGGCAATGGAGACCTAGGAAAATGGCACATTTCATCACTTTTGAGTATGAAATCTCCCATTTTCCTTGTGTTCAAATTAACGTCTGATTTGAACACATGCAATGCAACACAAAGAATGCTTATCTTGTCTTTTTTACTTGCCAATTTTGTTTACTCATTTTAATTACCAAATCATTCCTTAATCCATTAAGTCCATTGGTTAGTGCCCTCTAATGGAAAGAGGGCTCAAACCACAAATTGCTTTGGGCATGAAAGAGGAATTACACTATTGATAATGAACCCCCTAAGGGATTAAACCATTGGGTGTAGCATCTCCATTTCACACTTAGGAAAACAAGTGATTTGAAACTACTTTCAAGGAAAAATAATATCAAGAAAGGAGGGAGGTTGCAGAGATGATTAAGTGCTGGAAATGAGTGATAAAAGCACTAAAACATACAACCAACTCAAACCAATGGTAGTTAAAACCTTAAAACATTAAGCTAGTGAAGGAACTTATACTACAACTATGCAATACAAGACTCAAATGGCTTAACCAGCCAAAAATAGAGTTACAATAGTCCAAAAAAGAGCTTAAATCATGCCGAAATTAAGCTACAAATTGCTAGAAAAATAGGCTAACACATAGAGCTATCTAGGCTAGCAAACAAGACATAAGGAGAGGAGGCTAACCCATCTTATTTTGAACTACCAAACATAATTTTAGCCAATGAAATAGCTCTGAAAATTAGTGCCTAAAAGCTCTGAAAAAGATGATGCAAGGGTGGGAAACATAAAGGCAAAGGTCTCCATAACAAGGTACAAAGAAGGGCTATCAACCCCTCAACCTTTAATGGCCTTAGGACCTAAGCTTCAGCCCAAAAACATAGAGTTTTTATAGCCCAAAATCAGTTGGAAAACATGCTAGAATGAAGATAATCTTAGCTACAACAATAAGCTAAAACATGGAGCTTTTGAGCTAGTAAACAAGCATAAACAGGGGTGGCTAACCCTTCTATTTTTGGGACCTTAAAACAACATTTTTAGCCTCTGAAAACCTCTAAAAATCAGTGGATAAAAGGCCCAAAAAAGCCGGTTCGAAAGTGATGAACAAAGGCACAAAAACCTTTACAAGCCAAGGAGCAAGAAGGGTGAACCACCCATTAATTGAAAATGGCCTCAAACCAACACTTTTAAGCCATAAAAATAGAGCTTTTTACAGTTCAAAATCAGCCTCAAAACAATTGAAAAAGGTGGCAAAGCAAGTGTGCAAAACAAGTATAAAAGGAGAGTGTTGCCAAGACACAATTTGGCCAACAATCCAAGCCAAAAACCTCCTCCTAGAGCTCAAAACAAGTCCCAAGCTACCTTAGCCCAAAGATGATCAACTTTGGTTGAGGAAGTGTATGCAAAAGTATGTTGTATCTAAGCTATCATGCACAAAATTGCAAGGGAGAGAGAGAGAGAGAGATATTTTGGTCCCAAATTTTCTTTAACTCCTAAAATGTTCTAACCTCTAAAGCAAGAAGAGAGGTCCTCATTATATAGAAAATATGAGTCTTGGGTCGAAAATATCTAAAAGGGATAGCTGGAGCATTTGTAGGACAGCTGGCCAAAATATCTAGGCTTTACACCAGTGGCCGATCGGCTAGAAGTGGTGGCCAGTCATCCACTAGTGGTGGCCGGTCCACCAAAGATGGTAATTGTCGGCCACAGAAAAATCTATTTCCAGATCTGACTTCAAATGGGCATATCTCCTTCATTTGGACTCCTTTGCAGGTCATTCTTGAGTCTAAATTGAAGCCCCAAAAGTCTACTTTCCAATGGAATAGCCTAACATCTAAATTCTAAGTGTGAAAAGAGATATGACTATTTTAGTGAAGGTTGCTCATTTCTAGCTTAATCGGATTGATGCCTAACTTCACACGACCATTTCTCCCTCATCCGGACTTGGCTTTAGGAGATTCTTGAGTGTCAAATGAAGCCCCGGAAGTCCACTTTCCAATGGTGGTGGCCTCATAACTTAAGTCCAAGTGTAGAAAAGGATAAAACTGATTTAGTGAGGCTGCCTAGTTTTCTGTCAACGGTTTCATACCAACTTCTTCCCCAACTAGTTTTCTTCCCTCCCCTCCAATTTTGTTCAACTCCAAACCTCTAAATAAGATGTTTTAAAATATTTTTGAAAGAGTTCATCTCTCTTCCATTTATTTTCACTTTGTCCTTGCTCAGTTTATCGAAAAGTGTAACTTTTAAACAAAATACGAGCCTCGGAACATCGTAGAAACTTTTTGAAAAATATTTTGAAAAAGAGGGTTTTAAGGTCTAAAAAAAGTTTTGGTCAAAATAGTTTCGGTCCAAAATGGGGTATAAGGTTGGGATTTAGAGCTCTTCTTGCTGAAGAAATCGAACATTTGCATAGCATAACTCTCATTATCGAGTGATCAACCTGTGGCACCCAAGTCTTAAGAGCGGTCAAAAATGGGATGTCTACACTTACATCTTTCCAAGGTCGTGCTTGGTTATAAAAAAATGAGTCAGAAGCTCAATACAAACAAAGCCCTAGGCTTGTACAAAAGTTAAACACAAAATAAACAAAATGAACCTTTAGCTCCACAGTCCTTCCAAGCTAAGTCTGTGGCGGAGACATATCACCAACACCTGAAAATGGTTTTTCCCAAGTAGGGTGACCCAAAACCCAGTAGAAATAACCTAACACAATATATGAATTTTAACAAAGATATAAGTATGATGTGCATAAACAATGCCTGTGATAAAATCATTCATAATCCATGAGACCATCATATGCCAAGGTTTATATCTCATTTCATTGTTCATATTTGTTTTATTCAGTTTACCAATACTGAGGATACAACTCATTGGGTCTCAAATCAATATAGCTATCACACAAATTCATTCATTTGCCATTTTACGGAAATTTCGGTCGCGAGATCGGCACCCATGTATTCAAACAGTTTTTAGGACTTTCACCTTGGACACACAGACCAACTTAATTCACTGGAATCCGTCCCCTTTCTCCTCTCAAACATCATACATATACAATGTATTAAAACACAGTCATGTTCAATGACAATCAATAAGAGATTAGTTTCAATTCACCTAATCCTTGTGCAATGTATATAACAATCATAGCTATCATTCACCGATAGCCCAAAGACAGATATTTCTAAATAGATATACAATCTCTAAGACAGATAAATTATCTAAATTTCCATAGGTAAGGGGTAATACATATCCAACTCCATGATTTGTATAAACATCTATCCAATTTCACATTTCCAATATGAATTCCATTATTTATACGAAATAATTATTAGAAACAAATTAGGGAAAAGCTCCATTTTCCCCCAAAATCCAATCCATGTGTCAAAATCAACAATTTAACACAACACATCCTCATATCTACACCCACAATCATTTTCAATACTTTCATTTGAAAACCCCTCTTTTGATTTTAAACCCAAAACCCTAGGTTTGTCTAAAATCCTCCAAATCCCAACATTTATTTACACAACAACAAATAACTGAGCTAAAAATCATAGGATAGTGTGGAAAGTCCCTACGTCAAGTTTAGAAGACCAAGGGGTGAAGTGGAGAAACTCCAAAGAAGTGATTGGTTCCTCACGAATAGAGATTAAGTGCCAGAGTGATGTGAGAATCACAAATGAGAAAGGGTGGGAAACAATACCCGAAGAAACTGGCTCCTCGCGAACTGAGAAGTCTCTCGTCTTTGTAACATGTCTGTGTGTCGTGTCTTTTGTCTTGTTTGTCTCGATTCTTGCTTTGAGTCGTTCCGAGCGTGTCTCGATGTGTTTAGGTTGTTTGCCTTTTGTTTTTCTTTGTTGAGTCGTAGTGTGCTGTGTTCAGTCGTAACTCAATACCTGATCAAAAACTCATCTCTCAATTTCAAAATAAAATCATTTTGTGCTCAGAGTGCTGTGCCATTCTCTATATTTGCGCAAAACAAAATTCGTTCTTTCATAAAACCGCAGGGTTTGACCTAGGTCATCTCAGAGGAGTAAAACAAGGACCTATCTGAAGCTATAGGTTCCAGACTGAGATGCAAAAGAAAAGAGGAAGAATTTGGAGCATCTGAGTTTGTTTCGACTTCTGCAAATTCCATCTTTGCATCCCGTGTGTTCAAACTGAACAGAATGCTGTGTTATGGGCTGTGAGTTCAGAATGAGCAGTGTTCGGAATGGGTTGTGTGTTCAGAATCAGTAGTGTCCTGCATGAGCCGTGTGTTCAAAATAAACAGAGTACTGTGTTACGAGCTATGTGTTCAGAATGAGCAGTCTATGTGTTGAACATGTTGGGAACTTGTGATTGGTTCCATTTCCAGTGCCTTCCGATGTTGATTTTTGCGAAGTCACACCTCTGTTACTTTAATTTGCTTATCGAGTTGTTACTCATTTGTCTATCAAGTTGTTGCTCATTCGTTTATTGAGTTGTTACTCATTTGTTTATCGAGTTGTTGCTCATTTGTCTATCGAGTTGTTACTCATTTGCTTATCGAGTTGTTGCTCATTCGTTTATCGAGTTGTTACTCATTTGCTTATCGAGTTGTTGCTCATTCGTTTATCGAGTTGTTGCTCTTTGCTTATCGAGTTGTAAACTTGTCAAGGTCTTATTGTGCTTATTGAGTTAATTTATTTCGTTTGTTACGTTGGTTCACTACCTGACCTGGTAATGCAGGCGTGCTCAATTTCCATTCGATCCCATTGTTATGTGATGCGATGCGATGCGATGCATAAAATGTACAAATGTAACACTTTTTGAACAAAGTAGCTGTTTCATTTCCATAATGTCTTTTGCAAAAAGTACATAGTTTCGAAGAAAGTAAAACCTGCCTGAGGCAGTATAATGTGCTCAAACTACCAGTAAAAAGAAAAAGTAAAGCAAAAAGAGAAAAGCAACCAAATGTCTGAACAAAGCAAAAAAGGAGCAGAATGTCTGGATCAATATCAGTCATCTCAAGTACAGGAGTCGATCCTGGTCCTCTTCCTGGACAAGGGTCCAGGGTCACCACTGCCATCTCCATAATCATAGTCTGAGCTGTCTCCGGCCTCACCATGGGACGATGCCACCTTCTCATCTGACTCATCGTCATCTGGAATGGGCTCTCGTGAACTGCTCTCAGCACAGGTGCGCCTATGTCTGCCTCGGCTATGGATAGTCATCCTCCGCTTGACTCCCCCCCTCCTCGAGCAGGAATAGATGGTCTAGCTGGAGCCCCTCCCGCTGCCAGAATCTGGAATGGGGCCTGAAAAGGACAAATGGCAAATGCATCAATTACAGATAAAGCAGAGTATGAATATCAAAAACAATGTGTGAATACAGTGTATGAATGCTGTGAGCAACGTTGTGAGCAATATATGGGTTGCAGTGTATCAATGCCGTGAGTGCTGTGTATCAAGTGCCGTGTTGACAATGTGATACATCAGATTATGTATGAAACCGATTGGGCAGAGTTTTGAGACTGTAGTTGAAAGAACTTACCGGGATATGGTAGATGGTCAACAAGTCGATGCACCGCTGCAACATCCCTACCGCTGAGGCTGTCAACTCCAGCGACTGGCGAGTGTACTCGACGGAAGCCTGCAAAAGTGTTGAAGTCATTAGTATTCTACGGGATATCAAATGAATTGAAATGACTGTACAGAATGCAAAGTCTAGTAGTACATACCGGGGTCGAGCCATAGACTCCGACAAACTTATGATTAGCCTGATGAGGAACGAAGGGAATCTGATAAGTCTCCCCACCCTGTCCTCAGCATGTGATCGTCGTAGACAGCTCTGGCCATCCAGCTCCCTGTCCCCTCTAGGACCCCACTCCTGCCTCGGGCCGGAGGTGCCCTCGGTGCCCCCTGCTCTTGCTGCTGGCGCCGCTGGCCTCTCTCGCTCCAGCTCGACAAGCACCAGCCAAAGGCCGCATGATGTAAGCCTGAATGTACTCGGCGTAGTCACCCTCGTCCCTGAAAGGCTCAGAGTCCCAGCCAATTGTGTAGTCGATCAGCTCCTCCAAGGTGTACCTCTCAATGTGCCTCATGTGGGTCAGGAGGAGGTGCTGGAACTGTCTGCTCTAGTAGACCAAGGGTCTGGTGTAAGAAGCGCTCCCCGAAATACCATGGCCCGACGGACTGGGCTCTCAAGTAGAACCCTGAACCGGGCGGGTCTCTCGAGCATTGGCATACTGCTCCCGAACTGTGTCAGGCAACGGGACCCAAGGCTGCCAGGTGATCTGCAAATAAAACACAGTTTGTTATCTACTGATGTTGAAAAAACAATATAAAGCGAAGCTTAAATGAACTATAATGTTTGACATACCTCGGCTGCGGTGATGGTATCAAAGTAGCGGCGAAGAACATGAAGGACTCCCGTGGCCTCCGCTCACATCTCACGTCAAAGCGGTGAGAGAATGGAACACCAAGGAGACCTCCTCGTCTGGCACTGGGGCAAGCCTCGGGAAGTAGGCATATACCCACAACTGCAAAGTATAACAAAGCAAACATCAGTATGCTTATCAGATAAAATAGAATGCAGAATAAAGCAGATTCTGTGTGTATCGTGTGTGCAGTGTATAGAGTACAGATAATGTAAAGCAGAAATGTAAAACAGAAAAAATGAGGTGTACCTCCCAAGCTCGCCAATAGCCTCCGAGCAACTGTCCGCTGCAGCGGGAGGATGAGCTCATATATCCATAAAGAGTAGCCAAGCCCGCGCCACCCCCAGTCGTAGCGGCGAATCCGTGTCACATCCACAAGTGCGCTCAGCAGGTAGAGGGCGACGGTGTTCGCCCAGTCGGCGAAGAGCGTGGTCCCCCAGTAGGAAACATAATAAAGCCATGAGCATACTGCTCCTCCTCCTCCCAAGTGGTAGGCGCCTGGATCCGAAAGTGATCCTCGAACCACGAGCACCTCACAAATCCTGCCCGGGCAAGATGTGGCTGATGTGCCGAGCAAGTATAGCTGAGCAGCGTCCCACTCATCCATGTCTGTGTCAAAGGGGATCGGATCACCCTTCACTCCAATGCCTGTGAGCATGGAGAAGTCAAAGGGAGTTATCTTCATCTCCCCGGTGGCAGAAAGGTGGAAGGAGTCGGTGGTATCCCACCACCTCTCCACCAAAGCAGCAAGAAGGGGCCTGCTCACAGTGAGGCGCAAGAGTCCCCATGCAGAAGTTCCCAAAATCAGCCTGGTCAACAATGCGACGAACCGTGTCAGGTAGCTCCATGTACCAACCTCAGGCGGCAGTGTTCCCATACCCCTAGAAGGCATGGAAATCTCCCTGTGATCAAAACAAACAGTTGCGATGCAGTGTTACAAATACAGTGTTGAATGCGCTTAGAATTGATGAAAATGCAATGTGTGTGCATATGTCAGAGTCTACACAGATATTGGGTATGGGCGTCCTCACAGTGAACTACAGGATATGATATATCAGTGTGTTTGAATTGTTCAATTGAGAATGTTAGCGTGTGTACACGTGTCAGATTCAAACAGATATCGGGAGTGGGGTGTGCTCACAGTGAACTACAACATGTGATGTATCAGTGTGTCTGAGTTAAGCAGTTAAAGAACAGAATCAACTATCGCAGTTATGTGTTCTACATTGCAAAAAATGAAACAGAGGAAGAATATACCTCAGAAGCACCGTAAGACAGATGTGACTCTGGCTCGCGCAACAAAAGCTCTAGTGGCGCACCCCGCGCATAGCTCCTGAACTGACAGATGCCATCGGGAGGCAACAGGTGTATCGCGGGCCTGTAAGTTGCCGGATCGAACGGCCGGATACGAAGAGGTAGGAGCTCGACCTTGAGGTCTACGTCCATCTCTGGGGGAGTCCGACCGCGTGGAATGTCGTCCGCCATTTCAGAAAGAGTGCAAAAATGGCCGAGAATGTGGAAAATAGGCGAGAATGCCAAAAGTCAACCCAAAAGTCAACTTCGAGAGGGTGAAAATTGGGAGGAAAGGTCGGGGTGTGGAAAATGCATGAAGATCGAGGTATAACTCGGGAAAAACAAACCCCAAATGGTGGAAAACAAGAAAAGGGCACCAAAACCAAGATTTGTTCGGTCCAAAGTGTGCGAAACGGTAAGGGTTTCGCGAATCGAGCGACAGAAAAGCGCCGAAAACAAGAGAAAAACGAGGATCGAAGATTGGAAAATCACCTAGAGAGAGAGGGGAGGGTTTTTCGAGCTAGGAGGAAGTGAAAATATAGGGTTTGAGGCCCTATATTTAAAGACCCGTGGCTAAATGTCAAAATTGCCCCGACGTTGCCATTTTTGGCCGGTCGGCCAAATTGTTAGCCGATCGGCTAAATAGTTGGCCGATGAGCTCTTTTTGTAGCCGATGGATGGCCGGTGGCCTCGCCTTGTGGCCGTTGAACCTCCTACACCCTTGGTTGGGTCAGTTATGTGGTTTGGGAGCTTCATCCCTCGAGGCAGTGCAAGGAAGTGGACTTTTGAAGTTTAACCAGCTTCCGTGTTGACCTTGAACCATGTCTTCTGTATGCGATGCTCGGTACGTGCAAGGTGTATCCTTTTTGTATCCTTTGGTATCTTGCGAGATTCAATAAACTGCTCTAAATGCATTGCATTACAATGTTTTGTCTTGCTTATGATAAACATACATAGGTTGCATCATTATGCACGTCTACACGTGTTGTAGCGCACATAACTTGCATTGTTATGCACTGTTCACTTGCATCGTTATGCACGTCTATATGCATTGTAGCGCACACAACTTGCATTGTTATGCACTCTCCACTTGCATTGTTATGCACGTCTATATGCGTTGTAGCGCACGCCGTGCTTGCATTGTCATGCACCTCCCTTGGGTCACATTGTCTTGCACCCCCCCTCCATTCGCGTTATTTCACGTGTTTCATTCGCATCATCATGCACCTTATCAACATGCATCGTCACACATGTCTCATTTGCATTGTCATGCATTTCAATAATCATGCATTGTCATGCATTTCAGTCCATGCATTGTCATGCGTGTCTCATTTGCATTGTCATGAATTCCAATAATTTGCATTGTCATGCATTTCAATAATCAGGCATTGTCATGCATTTCAGTCCAGGCATCGTCATGCGTGTCTCATTTGCATTGTCATGCATTCCAATAATTTTCATTGTCATGCATTTCAGTTCATGCATTGTCATGCATTTTAACAACGTGCATTGTCATGCGTCTTTCGTTTGCATTGTCATGCATTTCAACAACTCGTATTGTCATGCATCTTTCATTTTCATTATCATGCATTTCACTCTCTCGCATTGTTACATATTTCATTCGCATTGTCTTGCATTCCCTATAACTGGCATTGTTTTGTTCATTATGTGCGTTGTCTTGCGCCCCTCTAACCTGCATTGTTTTGCAAATCCCTCTAACCTGCATTGTTTTGCAAACTCATCTAACCTGCATTGTTTTGCAAACTCATCTAACTTGCATTGTTTTGCAAACTTTTCTAAATCGCGTTGTTTCGCATACCCTTAACTTGCGTTGCTACGTTCGTTATTTACATTGTCATGTACGTCTTCAACTCGCGTTGTTTTGCATGTTCTACCTGCATTGTTATGCACACTCTACTCGCGTTGTCATGCAGTTTTGAATTGCATTGTTATGCATGTTTCTAACAAAATTGTACCTGTTAAGTCTCTTTCTTTTGCAGGCACGATATTGTATGTACGGTTCATTTGAAGCTGGGCGCAGCCAGACGAACCAGATAGGCATGATATTGTATGTTCAGTTCATTCGAGGGAAGTCCCGTTTCAGTTTAACTATAACCCTTTCTCCACTCGCGTGCCGCGTGTGGACGTAACTAACCCTTTCTTCACTCGCGTGCTGCGTTTGGACGTACCCGCACTGTTATGTGCATCGCGCTTTCTTGTGCAACCTTTCTCCACTCGTGTGCCGTGTTTGGACGTATCCACACCGTTATGTGTATCGCGCTTTCTTGCGCAACCTTTCTCCACTCGGGTGCCGCGTTTGGATGTATCCGCACTGTTATGTACATCGTGCTTTATTGCTCTCTTTTCTCTCATGCATGTGCCACGCTGAGAGATGCTCTCCTTCATCTCATGCGTGTGCCACGCTGAGAGATACTCTTTTGCCTCTCTTGCGTTTAATACGTTGAGAGATGTTGTGTTTGAGACTCCGAGTGTCCTCGGTAGTCGCCTTGAATCTTCTCCGCGTAAGGCGCAGTGAGAATTGCATAATTTTCTTACACCCTTTCTGTTGGAATGTGTAGGACTGTTATCTTTTATTTGCTTGCTTAAATTGTTGCATTTGTTTTGCATAAATGCTTCATTACAACTTTCTTTGCATGATCATAAGTTATGAACGGCATCATGCATATCACTTGCATCTTGCCCCTGCCTTCGGGCACATATCTTGCTATCTTGCATGCTTGTCTAAGTCTTCGGCCTTGTCAAAAATGGGTCGTCTTTGGGTTTTGACATTCACTCCCGTCATTGTTATGACTTTCGAGTTCTATCAAAGAGGGGCAACTGTAGACACCCCATTTTTGACCATCCTCAAGACTTGGACGTCATCGTTTGAACACTCGATGATCATCTATGCTCGTGTTCGTTTTGAGTTCTCAGAGGTCTCGGCTACGCGCCTTGCCTCAAGATCTCTCAACTTGTCTGTCCTGTGCTTGGTTGTGGACCAAACACTTGTGTTTTTGCTTCTAAGGGAAGAGGGTGGCTTGTTGGCCATTTTCTCAACCCACCGGCCAAGGCCTGAGGCCTGAGGTCCCTTTTTATTGCCATCGGCCAAGAGTGTTGGCCGATCGGCACTATATTTGGTCGGCCGGCACTTATGTTGGTCGATCGGCCATTTTTGGTGGTCGAACCCTATTCATCTGCTTTATGCAGATATTTTGTGCCAGCTGGTGCAGCTAGCATCCATAATTCACCCCCTCCATACACGTGTATGGAGGGATTTGCCCTTTGCATAGCTTCTCTTGGAAGCTTTAGAAGTTGAACTTCTATAAAGAGGGAGCCCCTCCTCCCTCCTCCAGGGTTTAGAAAATTGCCTTAGAAAAGATAGATATAGCCTTGTATCTATCTTGCCTTGTTTCTCCATTTTTGTGCTTCAAAAGTGTAGTATTGTCTTAGTTTAGCATACAAACACCTAGCAATACACCTTCTCTTTGTTACCAAGGTACTAAGGAGTTGATTTTGGTGTTCTTGGGTGGGTTTGAACTCAGAAAACCTGCTGGAGCTTGGTTCTTGAAGAGGTTCTACAAGGGTGAGTTCCTTACTTTAGATACCCCATTCTTGCTTAACCTTTTTACCCTTCTTGCTTATTGTTTTGAGCTTAGATTATAATTGATAAAAGTTCTGATTTTTAAAGCTTAAGACCTTTGTTTAAGGTCATTTTTGTGTTTGGGGTTGTTTGCCCCCTCTTAGGCCTTGTTAGGCCTTGTTTTAGGCCATCCATTTTGGCCCTAGTTCTTAGCTTTGCATGACCTCTCTACCACTGAAATCCAGAGGATTTTCAGTGGTGGAGAGGTGGTTTTGGTGTCTTAAATAGGAGAGGGTCATCCCCTCTCCTTATTGTCTTTAATACTTGCATAAATGGCTTATGTTTGTAGCATGTGTGCTTAGCTTGTTTTAGCTTCATTTCAGTATATATTAGGCTTTGTTTTGCCATGATATAGCACTGTTTTGACTTGGTTTAGACATACCATGCATGTTTCATGTACTTGTCTTGTAATCCCATGATTTGGCCTAACATGCATCATGTTGTAACATGCCATTTTAGCATGATTTTGGCTTAACTTCATGAAGCTTCTAGTCTTGTTTTGCCATGCTAGAGCTCTAATTTGAGTTGTTTCAACCATGTATGCCATGCTTTGTATAGCTACCATGCATTTTAGCTTGTTAGCTTTAAGTATTCGAGTCATTAGCATGCTTCATTCGGATCATTTTAGTGGTTTGGCATCACTTGTAATGTTATTTCAATCCATGTAATGTGCTCATATACTTGCATTTGTCACTTTTTTAATGTTTTAAAGAGTTGTTGTTTTATGCCTCATGAATGTACCATTGTGTATGCTTCCATGTTTAGGCTTCTAGATTGCCATGTCAAAGTGTTTTTGGTCTTGTTCTAACATGACATAACTCTGAATTTGGTTGCTTAAGTCATGCCATGTTTGGTTTTCATAGGTGTTGTGTAACACCTCTTTTGTAGCCTTGCATGCCTCTTGTTTTTGGCATTGTGTTCTAGCATGTTTTGGCCTCATTCCTTGCATATTTTAGACTCACTTTGATCTGCCTTTGGACTGCTTTGAGTGCCCTTGGCCCTTTGGGGCTTGCTTCATGTAGCCATGGTTTGAGTCCCTTGGCTAGGCTTAAGTTTTAGGCTTTATTGCATGCCTTAATTGCATGGTTTGGTTGATTTGGCATCATCCCTTGCATGATTTCAGGGCTTAACATGTTTGCCTAATATCCATGTTTGTCTTCCTTTAAGTGTTCTTAAAAGTTGCCCTTTGATGCTTAAGTGTTCGGCCAATTACCATGCATATTTGTATGTGATTTTGTCCCTTATCCCTTAGCATATTGGCCGCTGATTTGGACCTATTTGAGAGTTGTCCATTTTGGTTTAAGTCTATCCCCGCATGTTGTTGCATGCTTGCCTTGTATGTTGTCACATACTTGTTGCATATTTGGTAAATTGCAATGTTGTAGCATGTTAGTTCAATTGTGCCTTGTTGTGTACTTAGTCCATGACATGTTGTTGCATGCTTAAGTTGTAATGCATTTGGCATGCATTCTCTTTTTTTGTTGCTTAACATGTTGTCACATGTTTGCCTCACATGTCGTTGCATGTTCGTCATTGGCATTGTTGTTACATGCCTTGCATGCTTATTTGTTTAGGTTGTATGCCTATTGCACATTACTTCTTTGCATGCTCATATTGCATTAGCTTGCTTGCATGCTTAGGTTGCATAGCATTAAGCATGCATCCCTTGCCTCTTGATCAACCATGATGGAGGTTAGGGTCCCCTTACGTGTTTATGTGCATTCATTGTACATTAATTTGCACACTCGGCTCCTTTGGCCATCATGCATTGAAATGCGTGATTGATGGCCCGAGGGTCGAGAACCATACTCCTTTGAGTCTCAAACATGATAAGGAGGGTAGTGGTGCAAACATTGCCTTGAAAATGCATTGCCATGCTCTGTCTGTCCTCTACTGCAGTAAAACAAGATTCTGCAGGAAGAGATGGCCGGTCGGCCATCTTCAGTGCTGGCCGGCTATGTATTGTTGGCCGAGGTCCCCACAAATGGTCGATGACCAGTTCCTCCTGGCCAGTGGCCTTGAATTTCAGCCGGTGACATCCCACAGTGCTCAAAAGGTGATTCAGAAACATCCTTGAGACTTGCACAGTTTTCAGAGATGCAAAGTAGTGTAAACAGAGGCAGCATAAGCATGGCGATAGATTTCCGAGCGAAGCCGAGCATGCATGCATTCGTCCCTCTTCCCGAGGTTGCTTTACTGCTTTCATAGCTTAATTAATTTGTTTAATTAGTTAAGTTTTGTGCAATAATTAATTAGCTTGTTAGTTAGTTAATTATGTAATTTGTATTATTCTTTCAGTCCCTCCGTCGAGAGGGCGCAATTGTGTAATAAGCGTGCGTATGTGCGATGCATGTCTTCCAAACCTCCATTTCTTTCTCCCTTTTACTTAATCGCTTACGATGGTTAGTTCTAGGTCATTTTCAATTAGCATCCTTATGCTATGCATGTTTGTATCCATTCATCTGTATTGCATGCACCGGGCTCGGTGCATCATACTAACTGTATTGTATTTTCAATTCTAAGTTGAATACATGTATCGAATTGCCGCATCTCACATGCCATTTTAAAAAAGCTGAGCCTATTTCTAGTCGCATCTTGCCTGTGTTGCATTAGACATCTTAACATGGACTTGGATCATACATTTGATTACTAACACGTTCTTTGTTTTGGCTCGGAGTACACTGTGAGTGTTTACGCTTTAGCATCTTGCATGTACGTGAGTGTTAACATGAAAGCATGCTTGCCATGAGGCTAATTGCTTATGTGATATAACTGCCTGAATGCCTGTGGGTGAAGGTTGGATTGCTTGAATGGGAATAATTCATCGAAATCCGTGTTTTAGCCTACTTGTGAGTAGCAAAATTCAAAACCATTTCCAAACAAACGGATATGCAATGCTTTGTTCCAAATTAGGCGATCTATTCTATACTTGTGTGTTGCGCGCATCACATAGTAATTCTAGCTAATTAATCAGAATAAGAACGCATGTGTTTTCAAAAAAACAAGATATCATGTTTAGTACAGGCTGATCTTTGATCGGGCGAGCGGGGGTGCTCATAGATGACCTTCCCCAATCGTACCCAAGTTCCCGAGCCGAGGCAACTTTGGTGATGACGGACACGTGGCCTTAGGCAACGAGTCAGGGTTTCCTAAATTCCCCAAAAATAAATATTTAGGTTGCGACTCTGTATCTGGCAAAGCAGTCCATCTTTGGCACTTCTTTCTTAAAAATCTTTTTTCCAAAACGATTTGCCGGATTTAGACTCTTTGGTGATTTATCAATCTCGCATTGCACTTTGCACGATTAGATTCAGAACCGTGACAATTTGAGTCCGAACTGTGGAAAAGCATGAGGCCCTCAAGGGTGCGTCCACACTACGCTAATTAAACTAATTATTACAAACCAAAATTAATTAACTATTCCTAGTTAACTAATTGTTACAAAACAAATCGATTAATTAAGCACATTAACTAATTACATACAAAACCAACGAATTAGCTAACTAAGTAAAACAGCTATAGTAGTAAAAAGAGGTCCTCGGGGCGAGGGGTGCATGCATGCTCGATCGCCTCACTCGAAAATCCATTGCTATGCCCAGAATTGCCTCTATTTGTATTTGATTTGATCTCTGAAAAGTGCACTAACTTCCAGATTGCTTTTGCTCCAACATGGGGATGTCCTGGTGGGCTGCTGACTAGAAAAGGGGGTTGTAGACCAGAAAAACTGGTTGTAGACCAGAAAAAGTGGTCGGTCGACCACCCTTACTGGTCGGTCGACCAGCTAATTTGCCAAGCTCCAGTTTTGCTGCAACAGAGAACAACAAGGGGCATAGTAGTGTATATTCAAGATATGTGTACACAACCACCCTCTCTATCATTTCTCAACACTACTACAAAAACAGATAAAGATCACACTTTTTTGGTGTGATGTATGTTATTTAATCACACTTTTTAAGTTTTATTAAAGTGTGATCTTTGGGAGTGTGATTAAAAGTGGTCATTTTTAATCACACTTTTTAAGTGTGATTAAAAATATTTAGATCACACCTTTTAAGTGTGATTAAAAATATTTTGATCACATCTTTTAAGTGTGATTAAAAGTATTTAGATCACACTTTTTAAGTGTGATTAAAAATATTTTGATCACACCTTTTAAGTGTGATTAAAAGTATTTTGATCACACCTTTTAAGTGTGATCTTTGGAAGTGTGATTAAAAAGAGTCATTTTTAATCACACTTTTTAAGTGTGATTAATAACATTTAGATCACACCTTTTAAGTGTGATTAAAAATATTTACATCACATATTTTAAGTGTGATTAATAACATTCACTACTAAAAAAAATACTTTTTGTGACCATCACATGCCGTCGCAAATAATAAAAATACAGTCGCAAAAGACTTTTTGCGACAGGTATTTTGCCGTCGCAAAAAAAATAAAAAAATAAAAAACACTTTTAGCGACCATTGTTTTACTATCGCAAATAATTATTTATTAAAAAAAATCATATATGAGTTTGCTACAACAAAAAAATCAATTACAAGCACCAACCAATTTTTTGTAAATGAAAAATAACAAAATTAACAAATTAATTAAATTTATAATAGACATTATCCATTAACCATCTTTAAATACACTGTACTAAAAAATTCAAGTCTTCAAAAAAAAAAAAAAAAAAGAAGAAGAAGAGCAACATAATCTTTAGCTCCCAACATCAACCGCTCGATCGTATCAACTATTCCCTCAACAAAATCTGCAAAAACATATATCAAACTTGACTTGAAAATTTAATGCACTTAAATGTATTAGTTTAGCTTAAAATAATCAAAATAAAACTATGTCAGTGACCTATCTCTATGGCAGATCAGTAATTTGCAACAAGAGTTTCAATTACCTTAAGAGCAACTTCAAGCTTAACTATGGGATCACTTAATTATGGCATTCGGAATTATATAACAATATTGTGGCGAGAGATTTCCCTAAGAACTCCACCATCACCACCTCCTACAACCAAAACCTGCATCAAGTAATTCAATTAAATTTAGCATAAATACCTGACAAACAGAATCATATATATATCATTCTAATCGGCCCATTTATATCTTATGAGCAAGTCTACAAAATTATGACACCTACATGCAAAGCTAAATCATGAGACAAAAACAGCCATTCTCTAGAACTTCACCCATTTCTTTCTTTTTAATTTTTTACTTTTCACTTTTTTTTTTTACCAACCCTTCACAATTAATAGTTGTTTCTCATTAATTATCGGACAGGTTTGTGAAACATACCCAATGAACTGAGAAACTGAAACCCATGATCTTCCCACGCATCCTGCTGCTACTAAGCCTTGGTATAATAATACCAGTTACTGGGCCAGATCCAATGGCAAAGGTAAATATGTACCTAAAAGCATGTAAAAGATAGAATCCAATAATATAGCACATCTATAGATTTGCTGCTATGAGTAAGCTGAGAATTCTACAATTAAATTCAATTGATTTAATAATTTATATCTTAAAAACACTTTTAAATGCCACATGGTGAAGAAAACATACAGGACAGTTCCCAATATTGATCAGTTGTGACCAAGCTCTTCATCTATTGGAGAGCTGATAGCATAGAATACTAGAAACATCGATATTGCCTGCAAAAAGACAGATTTTGTGGGTTAGTCCATGGGCTATGTAATCAAGAATAAACATTTAGACAGCAAAATATATCTGAAAGAGAACATATTGTCCCACTCCAACCAACTGCCTCCCTTAAACAAATCCATTTTCATATTTTATGAGTGTACACAAGACGAAATGTTCCAATATTTCCTCTCAAACACCCTTTCCGAGCTATGAAACATGGATACAAAATATGATACAAGAATACGGCAATACGACAAAATCTTAAAAAATAGGATATGGATATGAATATGAATAGGATGTATTAAAAAAAAATTATATTTTTTTAAAATATTTTTTAGTATTATATGATACATGAACTCAAAAAATAATTAATTTACTTGTTTTTTTCCTTCTTTTTTTTTTCAGTGGACACGTTAATTTGATAAATTCTACTACTTTAATTTCACTATTTTCTTCTTCGGTAAGAAATAAGAAAATATTGAAAAACTACTTTGTATTTATTCTAACAATCATACTCTAATACTATGCAAAAATTATTACAATCTCGATTTCATAATAATTTGAACACGTGACCGAGAGTGTTTGAAAAATATCCAATACTTCTCAAAATTAACATTAAATATCAAATATGTGTAGGAAGTATTGGACGTATCAGCGAGTATCCATGGAGTATCAATATCCAGAATATGGGTACGACATAGATATGACTCCATTTAGAAGTATCCGTGCTTCAAAGCTTTTGAGTAATGTTGACATGTTGTATTACATAGTTTAATATCCCACCAATAGCTTAAGCTATGTGTAAGCTATTCAATTTATCTCCATCCAAAAAAAAATGTCATTAGATAAGAAACATCTCATTTTCACTTCCCTCACCATTCCCAAGTAACTACCAATTAGAAGCGTTTTCCTCCCTTGCTTATCCATCAAGTATAAAGCGCCAAGTGCACCTAGACATGAGTACCAGCATCATATTTTTCATGCGTGTATCATACTAATATGATATACATATATATCTATAATTTATACCAGCAAACTGTTGAAGTATGAAAAGGGCACCTCCAATGAATGCAACTGCAGCGATAAAGAAATTTGTTACTGAAACTGAGGACAGATATGTCAAATAACTCAAAATAAGGACATACTGCGTGCTAAAATACAACAAGATGATCCAGATAATGCCACAAAAACATAACACTGCACATATCTAAAATAGAACTGAGTGAAAATGGCATCTCCTTAGGGGTGTCTAAAGTGCACCGTTCACAATATGTAAGCATGAGAACCAAGAAGACAAGCACACTTGTCGGGTAATGACAGCATTGATCATTACTGGGAAAAGAACTTGTATGCCTAGAACTTCTTCTAAACTCATCTAAACCAATCCTTATCAAAACTATTTGTGCCTGTTTGTATTTCTCACAACTTCCAAGTTCCAACGATCAAAGAAAGCAGGTTGAGTTATAAGTGCACACGTGTACTGTCTTTGAAAAGATAATGTTCAAACGAGCGGTGCCTAGCATGGTTTTTAGAATCATACAATCCATGATTCGGTATAAGTTTCAACCAAAACAATTGGAGTCGTGTTGTTTCATCGAAAATGAGTGAATCGTGCAATTCAATTTGTGATTCATAATGATTCACTGTGATTCAGTGAGATTCAGTTGTTTTTGTTTTTATTTTCATAATGCACAAAACAATGTCTTTTTTGCCTCGCTATCAAGAAATTAAAAAAAAAAAAATCATTATATTGAAAAAATCATTATAAACCTGTACAGCAGAGATTATAAATAAGGGTACTCACTTCACTCAACCCTCTTTGTATTAAATTCTTTCTTAGTTTCTTGTTTCCTTTTCTTGGTTTTCTTGTTTTGAATGATTTTCAGCTCTGTTTCCATTCCTTAGTACAACATGAGCAACACAGCAAGACCACTAATGAAAGTCACTTTTCATTTGGCTTATGACAAAGATTAAGCAAATCCCAATCTCCTTGTTAATTTCTCCAATCCGATTTTGTGCACGTAAAAGAACTGTATAATTAATAATGAAAAAGGTGTTGTGTGTGATTTTTAAGCTCAACATCTACTTATCTTTTTCCATTTCAATCTCTCTTTTTTTTACCCTCTTTGTGAAGTTATTGTTTTTCCATAGTTTATATTCATCAACAAATCAATGGATGTGATTAACCCTTTTCTTGGTAATTTTTACTAATTATGATAAAATTGTTATTACTTGAATTCTAACAAAATACAAACTTGAATGCTAAATAAAAATGGGTTCTAAAGGTAGGATAAGGTATGCCAAATCTGAATGTCAACCATATTTATGTAACTACCAGCAGGTTTAGGAGGTCAGATCAGCAAGACAATTGAAGGACACAAGGGCTACATGGCTGTAGCCATATCCACAACATGGGCAGTTGGCTAAATAAAGCATTACAAGTCAAGGTAAAGCTGCAGCCATGGCCACAGCTCAGAACAACAGAACAACAGCAGCAGTTCCAGCCACAGCTCAGTCCAACAGAGCAATTGTATCAAATTGCAAATACATTCAAGTTCTTCTCTGATTTTCTTTAATTTTAACATGAGGAGCAAGTGTAAAGTAACAACCAACAATCTTTCAATTGAATTGAATGAAATCACAAGCTTTAATAACATATGGCTTTAACCAATGAAACCAAAAAGGAAAATAGTAAGTAAAACTTATAGGAAAATGCAGACAAGTTTAAGCATTCTTAAGGAGAACTGTGTCCATGTGCATTTGTTTTTACATAAAGGTGCCTATGTGTGTCTCAAGGTGAACTTTCTGCATGTGTGCAAAACTAGAAATCATACCTTCTGCAAGCTATCACCACTACAAAATGGAGAGTTCAAAGGAGAACTTCGAGTGTATGTTCCGGGACTATAAACCATTGCTTAGCTTCGTCTTTATCTTTACAAATCTGGAATGAAAGTCATTTACCAAATTACAAATAGAGTAAAATATATATCTATTTGGAAACAACTGTAAAATAGTAGGAGATAATTGGCATTTTAGGAAGATCATTGCAGCAACTGAAAATTAAGAAGAAAATGGATATGTCAAATGAGATGTTTACCAAATCCAGTGACCTGTCATTCTATATAAGAGAGGACTGGTACTCCTTCTCAGGTGGGATCTTTGGTATCATCTTCTGTCACTTATTTTCAGTCATCTATTATAATCATATGATCAAAAGAGACCTAAAAACAAAAACATAAAAGATCTGAACAAAAAATTTCCTACCAACCATGCTAACCATAGGTTAAATGATAGAGCCCTTATTTGATTCAGGACCATTTGAAGAGGCACCTATATACATGTTATATAGTTGGTGGCTGATTGGAAAAGTTGCTAAAATTGTGCTACATCTACTTGAAGAGTTATCTTGCTTTGCTTTGAGTGATTGCACGTTGAATGTAGTTTTTATGCCAGGCATATTCTGTATCCATCATTCATACACAACATGTATGATATGTAATCTAATGTGTAGTCACGATGCTAGAACTAATAATTATGGAGGAAGGTTCATTGTGTGGACCTTGCAATAATGTTCAACCAAAAAAAGACAAAGGCCAAACGATGTTTTCTCTCTCCTTCTTCCTTTTGAGACACAAAAGAAAAACCAGTGAAGGTTTTTGGAACAAGAATATGATGACAGGTACAAGCAATGTCCGTTACAGCATTATTATTAACTAAAATAGATTCATTAATCTCCTAAATAAGCTCACTGCAGAGAATGTAAAAAATAAACAATAAACTCACCGGGAATTAGGGCAACTTTCCTTGCTTTCTTTCCTCTTATTATTTAATTAATTAATTTAGGTATTTTATTTATTTATTTTGCAAGGATTAGAAGAGAAGAAATATGACCATGATAGGTAACAGAGATGCTTGTATGGCTACAGAATTATAAGACAAGATAGAAGGATGGATGAAAGAGTCTATGGCATTAAGTTTCATGCCACCAAGAACCAAAGAGATGAGATAAAAAGGCATGAAAGCAAATTCAAATTTGATATCTTAAGATCTCTATAGGATGGGAATTACAAATGAAGCATGCAACATCCAATGGTAACACTTTCTAACAGATTTCAACATCAGCAGTTCAACTATCTTATAAGAGTCAAATTCAGGGAGTTGCAGGTTAGAAGGAAACATACTCAAACTGCCCTCTGCACGAATTGTCCGGGCAGCAGCAGCCCAGACTGTTAGATTTTGACCAGAATAAAGTCTCATTGCAGTGGAGTGGTTAGTTGTTAAATACTTAGAAATATCCACACTACCAATAGGAAGCAGTATAGAGAACCCTGTAATATAGAAATCAAAGAACATGAAAGCATGCAAATAACTAGGAGTGCAATGACAAGTACTAGCTAAAAGAAATTATTATATTTTGCAACATCTAATTAACTCGTAAATATGAAATTCATAATTTTAAAAAAAGTGGTTCATGTACTAGATTTGTGTAAGTCTCTTGTACCTCCATCAATTTGAAATTATTTTCCCATTTCCCATTTTTTTGATATTCCCTCTTTAAAAAATTTAGAAGATAAAATTCCACAAATGTCATATATATGATGCATACTACTAATACTTGTTTTCTCATTATATTTGTGTTTAGCTTTTGTTATATATTCTCTTATTCTATTAATAGTTGTCCACCACATATAATGTTGGCCACGTAAATGATGTACTCTTATTAGAAATATTTCAAGACATTTATAGTGTGGGAGTTGCATTCTGAAGAATTCTTAACAAGCTTCTTATTGAGATATTCACTACATAGATTGTGTTAGGGACTAGTAGAGAAGAATCCAATAAGTGGCATTGAAATATTTGAAACTATGAAATTTTATTTTAAATTCAAACAAATGTTTCTAGGAGTATCTAAGAATTGTTATTCTACTTGTGTTTCAAACACATTCCCTCCCCACAAGTATTTTTGGTACTTGTGGGTGGACTACACCATGACACCAAATCAAGCTCAAGCAACTCCCATGCACCAAGGCATATACAGGGCTAAGTCAATGAAGGAAAATAATTGTGTACCAAGTTTGCATATTGTGCATATGGGGATTGAAGAGTGTCTAGATATGTTGCCTTCAATGTCGAAGTCCAAGGTCGTGGCACCATATGCATTGATCTATGATTAGGGACAAGAATGGCTCAACCTAATAAAGCGGGCCGGAGCTGGAGCTGGAGCAGAGTCATGCCCTAACATAAAGGCCTATGTGTCGCATGAATTTGCTGATATGTGGAGGCATCTAAGTTATGTAGAGGTGACACGAGGCAAGGTCGGACTATACACCGGCGCTTTACAAAAAAGAAAGGATGTTCCAAAGCCATTTTCTTCATTTAATCAATTCTAGTTTTGCACATAGACTGGACTTTATTTTTAAAGCTCTTGAATATAATTCCTCAAGCGAAACTAGCGGAAACATGGATTTGAGGAAAGACATAATTTCTATTTTTTTTTTTACAGGGTGAGATAGAGAGAGGACAAAAGAAGATAATAAAATAAGCCTCCTACGGTTGAAGTTTTATGTGGTCTGTCTTATATAAATTACTAGGTAATTTACACATCATATAAAATCTATTTTTTGGGTTGGGTTGGGTTGGTTTAAAAAACATGTAAAATAGAGTCATATCAGTTAGCCGGGCAAGATAAATATTGATCAATTAGGAGAAGTGGTGATATGGGTTTATACCATTTCTTATCTTTCTTTAAGTGAAACAAAATTGAAACCATCATCAATATTAAGTGAAACCATTTCTTATCTTTCAGTACCCAAAAATGAGCTTATGCAGCTGCTACAGTTGCCTTACAGTGTTTAAGCACTGAGCCCAAACTCCGACCACGAATGGCAGAGGTCTTAGCAACGCTACAACAGCTTCAAGCTCCCAAAAACGCAGCAAAACACACCCAACTAGAGCATCAGACTGTTTCTAATTCTATTGGTAAGTCAGTAGCAAGACATCACCAGTCGCCCAATACAAATCAGTACCCAATATAAGCAAGTAAAGCAAATAAAATAGTCTAAATTTTCAAAGAAGTTCTGCTTGTACATTGTGACATTTGATCAAATATGTAGCATACATGAAGAGAAGTTAAGCAAATCTAAGAAAATAAAACCCAAACAGAGAGAGAATAAAGATATACAAATGGGCAATCAAAAAACAAAGCAATCATAAAAAGGAAATGAAACAAAATATTCAAAACCAAACCGAGAGAGAGAAGATGAAAAGTACGTTCACAGAGAGATAGAGAAGGGATCAAAAATACCTCGTCATGTTTCTCAATGTCTGTCCCTAATTCTTGAATACTCGAAGAGACGACGGCGGCGCTAACGCTAGCTCAGAGATACAATGTCGGCAATAGCGCCGAAGAAGGAGAATGGGCAAAGTCGGCGGCAGCGCTGAAGAGGGAGTAGCTAGGGTAGAGAACGAGAAGGGTAGAGAGTGAACGTGTGTTTCTTAATGTCTGTCCCTCTTCCTACTACTACAAATACCATCTTTCTCAAACTTCTTCCTCTTTCCATCCCCGAAATCATCGTAGTCCAACTCTCCCCTCACAAAATCCCCCAATTCTTCCCCATCATCCTCTTCCCCGATTCCAAAATCAGGAGTTCTTGATGAGTCGCTTCCAAGGCTTCGACTTCACATCCGAATCGTTGTAAATTGGGGTCGGAGAGGGGCTTTGAGGGAAATCGAAGGGCCTTGTAGAGAGGATGAAGGTGGATGATTTGAGAGGGGTTTTGAGAGAGAGAGGGGGGGGCCGATGGGTTTGGGGTTGGAGAGAGAGAGAGAGAGAGCCTTTTTTTTCTTTCTCTTCAAATGCGAATTTTCTCTCAAATTAGGGCTCAAAATGGTGAAGTGAAGTAGATCAACGCTGGGAAGATTTGTGAATTGGAGCCACAAAATTTCATTTTGGCGCTTTTTTGTTTTTGTTTTTGTTTTTTATCATACAATTCACGGCATGTATTGTGCGTCGTAAAAAAATAATATTTTTAATGACAGGCGATGTGTGTGGTGAAAAGTACAATACTTTTAACGGTGGGTATTGTGTGCGTCATGAAAAGTATTCACTTTTCACGGCTATCGTATGTGCGTCATTTATAATTCATGTATTAACGGCACGCCATATGCATGTCGTAAAAAGTTTTATTATTTACGGCGTACATTGCAAGCAGTAAAAAAATCATCATTATTACCATTCACGGCCTACACAATAGACAAGTTGTGGTTGGAAAAGTATTTACGACATGTAAAAAAAACAAGTCGTAAAAGTGAGAAACTACAGCGTGCATTTATTGTATGCCATTGATGTGGTGCCATAAAAAGTCAATTTTGTTGTAGTGAGAGAGAGAGAGAGAGAGAGATGTGGACAGAAACCCTAGCTTTAGACTGTACTGGGGTTTTAAAGTCCTCTTAAGATATTAGGGATTTTTGGTTTTGGCCCCCAGGGAGGAAAAAAAAAAAAAAAAAAAGGAGATGGGGGGTTGGATAAAAATAAAAAAAAAATTAATTTTAATTTTTGTTTTTTTTTTTTTTTTTTTTTTTTTTTTTTTTTTGTGACGGGATTGTCGTAGCTAAAAAAAGTTATTTTTTGTTAAAATAAATTTTTTTTTTTTTGTAGTTAATGAATTTTTTTTTAAAATTTTTTTTTTTTTTTAGTTACTAAGATTGAAAATTTATTTGTTTCATTTTTATTTTAATGAAAAAAAATTATTATTATTTTTTATTTGGTAGAAGTAGGAGTAATATTTTAATGAAAAATATTTTCTACTAAAATAAAAGTTAATTTTCTATGATCAATGAAAAATATTTTTCTGCAGTCTATTTTTTTTGGTTACTAAAATCATAAACTAATTTTTTGTGATAAAGGAAAATGAGCGACAATAGCGGTGGAGGTAGTGGATAAGAGATGATGGTGGTGGTGGTGGTGGTGGTGGTGGTGGTGGTGATGGCAAAAGAGATTAGTGGTGAAGTTGTGGTAGTGGTAGTGTAAATAGAGTGGCAGGGGTGAAGAAGAGGTAATGGTAGTGGTAATAGTAGTGGTAGTGGTGGTAGTGGAGTGGTAGCGATGGTAGTCGTAGAGGTGAAGTGGCGACAGTAGAAGTAGTGATGGTGGTGGAATGGCATTTGCAGCAGTGGTGAAGGTGGTAGAGGAGATGGGTGGTAATTGAGAAAATGTTTAAAAAAATTTAAAAATATAAAAAAGAGTGAGAAATGGCAAGTGGTGGCGGAAGACGGTGGTGGAAAGTGGTGACGATGGGTGATGGGTAGCTGGTGGTGGTGGTGGTGGGGCGGGTGGGTGGGTGACAGTGGCAGGTGGTAGCGAGTGGGTAGTGGTGGTGGTGGCGGGTGGTGGTGGTGGTAGCAGGTAGGTGGCGGATGGTGGGTGGCGGTGGGTGGTAGCGAGTGGGTGATGGTGGCGGGTAGGTGGCGGGTGGTAGCGAGTGGGTGGTAGTAGTGGCGGTGGCGAGTGGTGGGTGGTGGTGGCAAGTGGGTAGCGGGTGGTGGCGGATGGATGGGTGACGGTGACGATGACGGAGGCAGTGGCGGGTGGTGGGTGGTGGTGGCAGGTGGGTGGCGGATGGCGGGTGGTGGTGGGTGACGGTGATGGGTGTTGAATGGTAGCGAGTGGGTGGTGCTGGTGGTGGTGGGTGGTGGTGGCAGGTGGGTGGCAAGTGGTGGATGGTGGTGGCAGGTGGGTAGTGAGTGGTGGTGGCAAATAGGTGGCGGGTGGTGGTGGTGGCGGGCGGTGGATGGTAGTGGCGGGTGGCAAGTGGATGGCAGGTGGGTAGTGGGTGGTGGTAGTAGTGGTGGTGGCGAGGGGTGGGTGGTGGTGGTGAGTGGGTGATGGGTAGTGGCTGGTGGTTGCGGATGGTGGGTGGTGGTGGTAGGTGGTTGGTGGTGGCAGAAGACGGTGGTGGAAAATGGTGGCGGGTGGTGGCTAGTGTTAGGTGGTAAAAAAAAAAAAAACTGAAAATTCAAAACGGAAACATATTTTTTGTGTTTTCATTTTTTGGCCAAATTTATAAACTGAGACCACTGATTTATAAATCAAAAATTTTACCAAACAAGTTTTTATTTGAGTTTTTAAAATTTTTGTAAATATAAATAGAAAACAGAAAACGTAAGGTGCCGTTTGGTAACACTTACGTTTTCAGTTTTCTGTTTATATTTACAAAAATTTTAAAAACTCAAATAAAAATTTGTTTAATAAAATTTTTGATTTATAAATCAGTGGTCTCAGTTTATAAATTTGGCCAAAAAATGAAAACACAAAAAATGTGTTTCCGTTTTGAGTTTTGAGTGTTTTTTTTTTTTTTTACCACTCAACACTAGCCACCACCCGCCACCATTTTCCACCACTGTCTTCTGCCACCACCACCCACCACCACTCACCATCCATCTGCCACCACCACTCACCACCCACCTGCCACCACCACCTACCACCCGCCACCACCACCCGCCACCCGCCACTACTATCCATCGCCCGCCACCTACTTCCCACCACCACTTACAACCCACCTGCCACCACCATCCACCACCTACCACCACCAGCTACCCACCACCACCAACCACCTGCCACCCACCCGTCACCACCACCACCCACCCGTCACCACCACCACCCACCACCCACCACCCACCTGCCACCACCACCCACAACCCACCACCACGACCACCACCACCACCCACTCGTTACCACCTACCACCCGCCACCGTCACCCACCCACCCACCACTACCACTTCCACCTGCCACCTACCCGCCACCACCCACCACCACCCACCATCCGCCACCCACCTGCACCCGCCACCACCACCCACCACCACCCACCACCACCACCACCCACTCGCTACCACCCGGCACCGTCACCCGTCACCATCACCCACCCACCCACCATCACCACCCGCCATCACCCACCACTACCTACCATCCGCCACCCACCACCCGCCACCGCCACCACCACCACCACCACCCGCCACCCACTTGCCACCGCCACCTACCACCCACCGCCACCACCACCCACCACCCGCCACCACCACCACACACTCGCTACCACTCACCACCCGCAACCGTCATCCACCCACCCACCCACCCACCACCACCCAACCGCCACCACCCACCATTACCACTTTCCACCACCGTCTTCCGCTGCCACTTTCCACCACTTGCCATTTCTCACTCTTTTTTATATTTTTAAAATTTTTTAAACATTTTTTCAATTACCAAACGCGTTTGTAGTTTATGTTTTTCTAAAAATAAACAAAAATCAATTTATAAAATTTTTATAAATATAAACTGAAAACGTAAACATTACCAAACACACCAGTGTTACCAAATGGCACCTTAGCAAACAGGCTTTAGATGGTAAAAATATTGTAAAATTAACAAATAATTAAATAAGTTACTAACGTAAGAAATGACTTATCAAAAGATTCTTAGGTCATATATGGTTTGATTTTTAGAAAAAAAAATTTAAAAATTAAAAATTAATTTGGTTAAGAAATAAAAACTAAAAAATAATTATCATTTAAGGGTAAAAAATAATTATAATTTTAATTTTTGAGCAAGTTATATACATATGTATGGCTGTTTCAATTTAATTTGTAAAAAATTATTTCTAACCACTCGAAAGATAAAAATTATATAAAAATGATAATTATTATTTTTTTATTTCTTAACCAAATTAATTTTTAATTTTTAATTTTTTTTTCTAAAAATCAAACCATACATAGCCTAAGAATCTTTTGATAAGTCATTTCTTATGTTGGTAACTTATTTAATTATTTGTTAATTTTATGATATTTTTACCATTTGAAGCCTGTTTGGTAACCATTTCGTTTTCAGTTTTCAATTTATATTTACAAAAATTTTAAAAATTGTCATAAAAATTTATTTGATAATTTTTTTGATTTATAAATGGTTGTCTTAGTTTGTAAATTTGAGAAAAAAACGTAAATTCAAAAAATAAGTTTATATTGGTTTTTAAACAGAAATTTAAAAATTTTACTAACAATTTTTTTTCCAATTAATTTTTTTTCAATTAATTTTTTTTCCAACTAATACTAACCGAGGGGGCAATTGGTAATGCTACTTTAAACCTTAGGAAGGGGATTGTAATTTCTAAAATGTAAGGGGTGTCAATGTAATTTACCTAGTAAGGGCAAAATTAGCATTTAAAAAAAATTAAATTGCTAAGGGAGGAATCTGTAATGAAACTTTAAACCTCAGGGAGGGAGATGTAATTTCCAAAACGTGAAGGGGGAACTGTAATAAACATAAACCTTAGGGGGTGTCAGTGTAATTTACCCTATATATATATATATATAATCACACTTAATTAGAAAGTGACATAAAAAATAAATATTATCACACTCAATCAGATTAAGTGTGATTAAAAATTTGGAAATTGTATATTTTATATAAAAATCAATTTGAAATATTTTATACAATCACACTTATTTAAAAAGTGTGATTAAAAAGTAGTAATGTATATATAATCACATTTTAATTACCTTAAAAAATATATAAATAATCACACTTATTTAAAAAGTGTGATTAAAAAGTAATAGTGTATATATAATCACACTTTAATTAGAATGTGTGATTAAAAAATATATATATAATCACACTTATTTAAAAAGTGTGATTAAAAAGTAATAGTGTATATATAATCACACTTTAATTAGAAGGTGTGATTAAAAAATATATATAAATAATCACACTTTAATTAGAATGTGTGATTAAAAAATATATATATAATCACACTTATTTAAAAAGTGTGATTAAAAAGTAGTAGTGTATATATAATCACACTTTAATTAGAAGGTGTGATTAAAAAATATATAATTAATCACACTTTAATTAGAATGTGCGATTAAAAAATATATATATAATCACACTTGTTTAAAAAGTGTGATTAAAAAGTAGTAGTGTATATATGATCACACTTTAATTAGAAGGTGTGATTAAAAAATATATAAATAATCACACTTTATTTAGAATGTGTGATTAAAAAATATATATATAATCACACTTGTTTAAAAAGTGTGATTAAAAAGTAGTAGTGTATATATAATCACACTTTAATTAGAAGGTGTGATTAAAAAATATATAAATAATCACACTTTAATTAGAATGTGTGATTAAAAAATATATATATAATCACACTTGTTTAAAAAGTGTGATTAAAAAGTATATAATCACACTTTAATTAGAAGGTGTGATTAAAAAAATATATATATAATCACACTTAATTGAAAAGTGACATAAAAAATAAATATTATCACACTCAATCAAATTAAGTGTGATTAAAATATCAATCTAATTTTTTTTATCACACTTCCAATAAAAGTGAGATCTTTTTTTTTGTCAAAGTGTGATCTTTAACTATTTTTGTAGTAGTGCAAGCTCAAGGGAGTGCGGTACTTGACTCTCGGGCCACCAACCGAACATCACAACGTACAATGGCCAATAAGCCAAGTTTGCACAAGTCAATGTCAATGAATGCACAAATAATACATAAGGGCCTCCACCTCTATCATGCTTGATCAAGAGGGTCGGCGACCAAGAAATGCTACACGTTTCATCACTTTAAGTATGAAACGTGTGACATTCCTCGTGTTTGGATTAACATCCAATCCAAACACATGCAACGCAAACAAGATGATCAACCTTCAATGCTAAAGTGACATGCGCAAGACTCTATCATGTAAGCAATGCATGCATGGCATGTTCAAAAGCTAAGGCATCAAAGCTAATGAAACATATTACACATGAGGCATATACTATCAATCTCAATTGGTCAAACCAACCCCGGACAGAGGTCAAACATGCCAAAACAGCGGCTGAAATATGTTAAGATCAAGGCATATAACACAAGGAGAACATGCTCATTTGATGGCTCATTAACAATGCACAAAGACACAACTCTCAAAAGCTCTTAAGGAATGAAAGAAGTGAGAACATGACACACGTACATGCTCTGAAATAACATGTTAAACGATGCCTAAACATGCAACCATCACAAATATAGCATAGTAGGGTGCTCAAAACTCAAGACTAACTAAGGTACTTGCACCATAGCCATATCAAGCAAGCCCCAAAGGGCCAAGATGACTCAAAACAATCCCAAGGCAGGTCAAAATAATGCCAAAACGTGCATGAAGTAGAGCTAACACATGTTAGAATGTGAGGCATAAAACATGACGCATGCAAGGCCAATGACTGGGATTACACTACACATACCAGAACCAAGCATGAGGTGACTTCACCCACAAAATCAAAGTTGTAACATGGTAAAATAACACCAAAAACATGCTGAGATGGTAGTCCAAAAGCTTAGGCAAACATGCATACATATTGGCTCATAAGTGAAGCATAAGGCTCAACCCTCAAACACAACAAAGGGATGATAAATGCAAGAATATGGCAGAGGTACATGGTCTGAAATAACATGCCAAATGATGCTACGCCACGCAAAAAGCTCAAATATGACATGTTAGAGGTCCAAAAGTGCAAGGCTAGCAAAGCCAAATACACTATAGTTATGCAAAGCCAAGTATGCATGACCAAAACCACTTAAATCAAACCAAAAGCATGCTAAAACATAGCCAAAAATGTGCTGGAGTAGAGCATACACATGTAGATCAATGGGCTAAAACACCAAATACACTAGGCTAGTGAACCAAATTGCACTACAAGTGCAAGGAGCATGCAAGAGGCAACCGAACCAACCCAAAACAGAGTTATGACATGGAAAATAATGGCTAAAAACATGCTTGAACTAAGCAAATTCAAGGCACAAAGACATGCCACTTTGCAAGGCTACAAGTAGGATTACACTACAAGTGCAATAAGCATGCAAGAAGTGACCAAGACAGCCAAAAACAGAGTTATGGCAGGTCTGAAAAGTCACAAAAATGAGCCTAAACAAAGCCACTAAGAAGTAGAAACACATGATTTTTTGATGGGCCATCAACACATGCAAACAAGAGAAGAGGAGAGGGGATAACCCCCACCCATTTGGGACCTCAAAACCACATTTCTACCACTGAAATTCCTCTGGGTTTCAGTGGTAAGAAGGCCAAAAAGAGATGGTCCCAAAGGCCTTAAGGGATGGCACAAAGCAAAGCAAAACAAGCCACCAAAGGGGGTAAACCACCCCTAACTCAAACTAGGCCTCAAACAAACATTTTAAACACTTCAAAACAAAGGTTTTTGTAGTTGAGAGTTAAGCCAAAAGTAGCATGTAAAGGTGGCCAAATATGCAACCAAAACAAAGCTTTAAAGAGGGAATAGGATTCACCCTTGAAGAACAACAAGAACAGCAACTTCTTGAGCCAAAAACTAGCTTTTTGAAGCTCCCTTAAGACCCTCCAGCACCTCAGCAACAAAGTAAGAGTGTTTGGCTAAGAGGTTGTGTGCAAAAGTGTGAAGAAAATGCAATTCTAAGCACTATAAGGCACAACAATATAGAGAGAGAGAAATCTAGAGAGAGAGTAGATATTTTTGGCTTCTCAAAATTCTGAACCCCTTGGAAGGGGGAGAGAACTCCCCTTCTATAGAATATTTAAGCCAAAGCTTGTTTGAATCCCTCCTTACACGTGTAGGGAGGATGCATTCTGTGCCTAACAGCTGGCACAGCTGGCACCAAAAATATCTGCAAAAGCAGAAAAAAGGCCGTAGACCACTTAAAGTGGTCGACCGACCACCCCCCCTAGTCGACCGACCACCTCAGGTGGTTGACAAGGGAAAAAACTAGCTGGCATGGGAGAAATAGGGTCTACAAAGAGAGGAGAAGGTGGTGGCAGGCTGCAGACCACTTAGGCTGGTTGATCGACTATCCACCCCAGCTGACCGACCACAAAAAGTGGTCTACAGGGAAGAAGAGTGGTCTACAGGGGAGAAAACTAGTCTACACCACTGTTTCTCTCCCTATGTAAAGGGTAACAAGGTTTGGCTAAAAAACAAACCAAAAGGAAGAAAGACAAGAGTCCACAAGGCATGGCACTCAGCTAGAAACCCTGAAAACTAGTCTACGGGCCACTACAAGTGGCCTACGAGAGGGAAAGGTAGCAAGGCATGGTCTAAAAACTAGGCCAAGAGGAGAAAGTTAAGAGGTCCCGAGACAAGGCGCTTAGCCGAAGGCTCCAGAAACTCAAAATGAGCACAAACATGCACAATCACCGAGTGCACAGACGATGACATCTGAGTCTTAAGGTCGGTCAAAAATGGGGTGTCTACACGCTCGAGCGCCAAGACACAATGAAAAAGGGCGACACCGCTCGAGTGCAAGAAATGACGCTCGAGTGCAGATTACACACTCCTAGTAGTTTTGCAGACAATAGACCAATGCTCGAGCGCAAGAAAGGCCGCTTGAGCATAGAATACACTCTCCCAGTAGGTTTGTAGACCTGTAAAGGCACTGAGAGTTTGCAAAGCCCACTGGAGTGGAAGAGCAAAATCCTGGGCAACAAGAGTTAGGAAACCGAGCAACCAACCTGTCCCAAACACAACCACAACAACCCAACAACCAAATTTAAGGGAAAAACAAGGGAAGGAAGGCATAATCAACAGTACAAAACCATGAAACCTGTATCCAGAATACAATAAGGGTCGAGTTAAAATCGAAATCGCTATAATCTCTCCCTTTTAAAGAATGTCGTCCCCGAAATTTTAAATCAAGTTTTAAAACTAAGTCAAGACCAATTATAACAATGATAATCATTTGATTTCATCACCATGACCCATTCTTCAGTAACTCAATCTCATCAACATGATAAATGAATTTCCAATACTGAATATACAATTCATACTTCCAAAACATATACAATGTTTATATTAAACCCATGTTTCCAAGATATATACAACATATACAAAGTTTCCATACTCTCAAAACATATACAATGTATTCATATTTCATTTACATGATCAAGCATCAACAAATAAATCTAGGTATTTCTCACGGACTTCCAACTCACGTTCTAAAGTTGCTTCCTCAACCCCGTGATGTTTCCACAATACCTTAACCAAGGGAATTGTCTTGCCTCGCAAGACTTGGTCCCAGGTATCCAAGACTTTCATCGATCCCTCCTTATGCGAGGCATCCTCATCTATCTCTAAGTCGGTCCAATCCAACACGTGTGATGGATCTGGCTCATACTTCCGAAGCATGCAAATGTGAAACACATCATGAACCCCGAAAAGTTGTGGCGACAAGCCAAATGATAGGCTACCTCTCCAATCCGCTCAAGGATCTCAAAGGGCCTAATGAATCGAGGGGACAACTTCCCACTCTTTCCAAACCTCATCGAACCAGTCCTAGGCGATATCTTCAAGAAGACATGATCTCCCACCTCAAAAGACAAGGGCCTCCTCGTACAGTCGGTATAACTTTTCTGGCGACTCTGGGCTATAACCAACCTCTTACAGATAAGTGCAACCTTTTCTGTCGTTTCCCGGACTAACTCCAGACCCAACTGTAGACACCCTATTTTTTATGGCCCTTACGACTTGGACGTCATCGCTTGCACACCCAATGATGAGGGTATATGTTTGTCAAGTGCTCGAAGTCCTCAGCGAAATGCCACAGCTTTGAGCCCTCCATACCTTGCACCCATGTTGCCTTGTTTTTGGACCAAAACCTTAGATTTTCAAGCCTGCAACCTCTGGTGGCTTGTCGGCCACTGCTATGGGCTACCAGCCATTGCTTCTGGTTGCCGGCCACTGATGTGGCTTGCCGGCCACCAGTAGTGGCTTGCCAGCCACCAATGTGTTTTGTAGATATTTTGTGACAGTTGTGCCAGTTGTTTCCATAGATGCTTGCATCTGCTCCCACATGTATGGTTAGATGTTTCTAAGGGAGGTTCATGTATTTCTATATATAGATGACCTCCCCCATTGCTTTGGAGGTTAGAAAAATTTTGGAGCAAACTTTTTCGTCTCTCTCTCTCTTGCAAATTTCTTCACCTTTGCCTATACACTCTTAGCCAAACCTCTCCATCTTTGAGCTGAGGTATCTTTGAGCCTTGCTTGAGCTCTTGAGGGTGTGTTTGCCTTGTTTTATTGCTTGAAAGTGATCTCCTCTTCAAGAGGTATAAAGCTTTGCCTCTTTACTTGTTGTATTTACTTTTTTTCTTACTATTTCCCAACTGGTTTTGGGCTATAAAAACTCTATATTTTTGGGCTGAAACCCGGGTTTTAAGGCCAATAAAGGTTGAGGGGTGGTTCATCCTTCTTTACACCTTGCTCTCAAGGCCTTTACCCTTTTGTTTCCCATCTTTACATTATCTTTTTTTGAGCTTTTAAACACTGATTTTCAGATTTATTTCAGTGGATAAAATCATGGTTTGATGTCCAAAATTGGAGGGGTTAGCCTCCCCTCCTTGTGTTTTGCTTACTAGTCTAGCATGATCAATGTTTTAGCTTATTGTCCTAGCTATTTTCTCTTACTTCCAGCATGTTTTAGGACTTATTTAACATTGTTTTAGGACTGTTTTTAAGTGTTTTTTGCATTTGAGCCTTATATTGCATGCTTGTAGTGTAATTGTCCTCATAAGTTTGGTGTTTTAGGCCTTAGACACCACCTTATTCAAGTTGATTGCATTTATTTAGTGTTTTTCTTACTTGTTCTCACCTTTAATCACCTCTGCAACCTCTCTTCTTTCTTGGCTTTTTTCTTTGCTTTGAAAGTGGTTTCAAATTATTTGTTTGTTTAGGCATGAGATTGAGGTGTCATGCTTAATGGTTTAATCCCTTTGGGGGTTCATTACCAACGGTATGATGTCTCTTTCATGCCCAAAGAAACACTTGGTTTGAGCTCTCTTTCCATTAGAGGACTTAAATTCACTTGTGGACTTAATTGACTAAAGAATTGAGAGGTAGTTAAAATGGACTAATAAAATTGGTGAATAAAAAAGGTGCAAAATAATAATTTGGTTAGGGTTCAATTGGACATTAATTGAACCTTTGAGTCTTGAGTCGTTTCAAACTCATTAGTGATGAAAACAGTTAAAGATTCATTGTCAACTACTTCCCTTGATCTTTCATGATAGGGAGGTGGTTTTGAGAGTCTTGTTTTGTTGCATTCATTGAATTTGCACACTTGATTCATAGGCCATCAGGAAATGAAATTGTATAGATTGATGGTTTGTGAATCAAGTTTTACTACTCCTTTGAGCTATTCAAATGATAAGGAGGGGTAAATTGTGCAAACAAATCCTTGAGAATACACTGTCTCTTCTCTATTTGCTCTCTGTTGCAGTAGAGAAGCCCACTCATCAATAGCCGGTAGGCCACTGTTGGTGGCCGGCAGGCCATCATCAGCGGACGGCATGCCCTCTGCCAGCCACCAGTGCAAAATCCAACAATGTAATTTTGAAGTAGAACAAAGTTGGTCTGGAGGTGGAAATCAGTGCAAATGTTCTATAGTGCAACAGAGGCATTCAATAGTAGAAATAGTGGCTTTTTCGAGTGAACAGTCCGTGCATGCATGAGCATTCCTCGTTTCCCGTGGAGGAGTAATTAGAATAGTTAATTTGATTACATCATTTCATAATTAATTAGTTAACTAATTTTGTCTTGTAATAATTAGTTATCTAGAATAGTTAATTAATTCGGTTTATAACAATTAGTTAAGTAGTTTAGCTAAATTATTCATTTAGGTTTGTAATAATTAATTAATTAGTTTAGCTTTAATTAGTTAGCTAGTTAGTTCATTCAGACCCTCCTGTGTGAAGGCGTAATGTTGTAATAATGTGTATGTCTTCCAACCCCACGTCTTTCTCCCTTTTATTTACTAGCTTATGATAGTTAGTTTAGAGTATGATGTTTGTCTAGCATATCTCATGCTTTGCATCCACTTGTTTTGCATGCATCGAGGCACGGTTCATCATTCTAACTTGCATCGTTAGTTAAGTACTTCTTTGAATATGTGCTTAGACCGTATGCTATTCACTTGATTTATATGCCATGTTAAGTAGCCGAGCTTAGTAATTGCATATCGCATGTGTTGCTTTTCTCATATTGCATAGTTAGGATCATGCATTTTTCCTAACTCTTTTATCTTTTTGGCTTGGTGTCATGACCCGAACCCGCCCTTATGGGTTAAGGACATAATTGGCCAGTAATCACGAGATTACCTGCAGCCTTAAACCAAATAAAACATATTTCGACAAAGTTAAGGGGCCGAAACGGAAGCAAATTTAAAACTTTGTCCATAGAGCTATGCTCACATGGTATAGCAATATCACTCCAAAAGTATTTCATAATAACTCACACATGCACATAGAGTTAATCTATATCCAGGAACTTTCAATTATGCAACCAGCCAAACAAAACTTCATATACAAAGGTGATTCAACATTTTCGCCAACAGAGGAAAAATATACAAAAGGACAAAAGGGCGAAAACAAGTCTCGTGCATGAGACGAAAGGACTGACTCCTCAAAAACTCTAACCGTCTCTCACATACTTCATTGAGGCTGGGTTTGGACATCTCCTGGCTTACCTACAGACACGTGAATGAGAGTGAGCGAAAGCCCAGTGAATAATATCTAATAAAGAAGATACATGAACAAAATTTGAAATAAATACATCAGACGGCCTTGGGCCCAATTCATGTTTCCATTTAGTGTATCAAGTTACTACAGATCCAGACGTATCAAACGACCTCAGGCCCAATCCACTCATTTCTGACGACCTTTGGCCCATTCATTCATGTCCGACGGCCTTTGGCCCATTTATTCATATCCAACAGCCTTTGGCCTAATCATTCATGTCCGACGGCCTTTGGCCCAATCATTCATGTTCGACGGCCTTTGGTCCATTTATTCATATGCAACGGCCTTTGGCCTAATCATTCAGCATAACGAATATTTGTCCATAATTCAAATTAACAGACTTATGAAATTCAAATAGGAGTAGGCAATTGGACAAATAGCATACTTCAAAATATCTTTACTAAAATATTACTCACAATGTTCTGCAGGTGGATTCGTCTTTGTGCTCGACCCTACATAATACATAACACATATTAGGTCACAAATGATTCGATCCATTCTTAACTCACACATTCCTCTTAGGCCTCTTTCTTATCTTCTTAGTCTATTTACAATGCTCAATGTATGCCTAAGAGTGCTTAGGGGTGAAAGAGAATGGAAACAAAGCATAAAATCATCTTTACAAAATTTCTGAAACAAGGCTCCCCGCTCGAGCGTGGTTTCTACCGCTCGAGTGGACCCCTTTGGTGTACAAAATTATTGGTTGCCTCATTTCTATGCTCGAGCGTGACTTCGGACGCTTGAGCTGAGAGTTCGAAACATGTGACTGATGCTCGAGCGTGACTCTCCCTGCTTGGGCGAACACTAATGTCTGCAAAAGTTCTAGGAGCTAACATTTTATGCTCGAGCGGCTCTTTCCCCGCTCAAGCGGACATGCCAAATTCTGGAATTTCCATAATCATTCTTGAAGTTCAAACTCAATGTTCAAAGGTTCAAAGCTCATGTTTTGGACACAAAAACATGGAAACATATTACATAACATAAGGACAATAGCAATATGGGACCAATTGCTCAAATTCATGGTCCTTTTTCCAAAAATCATTTTTGAATTCTCTTCATAGTTCCAAAACATGTGTAATCAACTTCATACCAGCTCCATATCTTCATCAATCATGCATGCATGTAAATTCTTGACTCCAATTCTATTTCAAATGATACAAATGACACTTATAATCATGAAACTCATGAAAATCATGCATGCATGTGAGATTTTGGTGCTCAATTCGTCTTGTTCTACATGATTCATGCTTGAATATACAAAATCTTGGCAATTATGCACATGGATGTACATACAAGCTCCAAATTCAACAAATTCCACTCAAATTATGTTCTAGATTGCCATCTAACTTGAGTTCACAAAATTACAACCTCAAACTCATGAATTTACTCACCTAGGAGCTCCAATCTTCACAAATGTAGTTAAATCTTGAGTTAATCTTCAAGATTTCCAAGCTTCTTGACCAAAGCTTCAATTGCCTTCACTCTCTCTCTCTATCCGACCCTCTCTCTCTCTCTCTCTCTGGAGTGATATCAGCCAAAGGGAAGGAAATGAGCTCAAAACATTCCTCACAAATACAAATAGGCCACTTATATATGTTGGTCTAATCAACTTGATTTAGGCTACGTAATTGAGTTTAATTTAATCGTTCTGAATCTAATTATTTTGTTCCGAATCAGTTTTCAATTAAATTTCACCATAGGCTCTAAAAATTACGCCAATCACAATGGCGTAACCAATTTAAGTTTCTGATGCCTCTGTGGCCTTCAATTTAAATCTTAAGGCAGAAAATCAAACAGATTTTTCCTACGGTGAGTAGATAGAAATACAAAATCACATATAATCACATAATTATCACTCAAGACCATATTAAGCACATAATCACAATCATAATTAAGATCAATTAGCATAATACGGAACAGGGTTTTCACAATCTTCCCTCCTTTAGGAAGTTTGGTCCTCCAAACTTATTTTACCTTCGTCAGGAAACAAATGTGGATAGCGTAGTCGCATCTCATCCTCTTTTTCCCATGTAGCGTCCGTCCCATAGTGTTCTTTCCATTCCACTTTCACCATTGGGATGGATTTGCTTCTTAATTGTTTCACTTGACGGTCTATGATTCTTTCCGACCATTCCGCATATTCCAAATTTTCATCAAGAGCTATCCAATGATAGTCAATCACATGAAACAGATCTCGAAGATAACCCCTCAACATTGATACATGAAATACATTATGGATTTGCTCAAATCCCGGTGGTAAAGCAACTTTATAAGCAACGGGACCAAGTTGTTCCAGAATTTGAAATGGCCCAATATAATGAGGCGACAATTTTCCTTTATTTCCAAATCTTACTTGGCCTTTCATCGGAGTCACTCGAATAAACACATAGTCACCAACCTCATACTCAAGAGGTCTTCTTCGAACATCTGCATAACTCTTTTGCCGACTATGGGCTGTCTTGAGCCTTTGCTGAATAGTTTTGATCCTTTCAAAAGTGTCTTGCACAATTTCAGGCTCAAGTAAAGCCCTATCCCCGACTTCTATCCAACAAATTGGTGATCTACACTTCCTACCATACAAAGCCTCGTATGGTGCCATACCGATGCTGGAGTGGAAGCTATTATTGTATGAAAATTCTGCTAGTGGCAAATAATCTTCCCAACTCCCTTGAAAATCCAAGGCACACATTCTTAGCATATCTTCCAAGGTCTATATTGTCCGTTCTGATTGCCCGTCTGTCTGTGTGTGGAATGCGGTACTAAACCTCAATTCTATCCCCATAGCTTTTTTGCAAACTTTTCCACAATCTAAACACAAACTTCGGATCCCTATCTGAGACAATAGATACCGAAACTCCGTGTAAACGAACAATCTCATCAACATATATAGTAGCCAGTCTATAAGCATCAAATTTAGTTCTGACAGGTAGAAAATGTGCAGATTTAGTCAGTCTATCAACTACAATCCAGATAGAATCCATACCTCGAGGAGTTCGAGGTAGACTAACAACAAAGTCCATAGTCACATGCTCCCACTTCCATTCAGGAATAGAGAGAGGTTGAAATAGACCGCTCGGTTTCTAATGTTCAACTTTAACTTGCTGACACTGAAGGCACTTGGACACATATTTTGTAATTTCTTTCTTCATTTTGGGCCACCAATAGCTTTGCCTCAAATCCCGATACATTTTGTTATTACCCGGATGTATAGTAAACACTGATTTATGGGCTTCATCTAAAATTCTCTTCTTTAGTTCCGAAATAGCTGGGATGCACATTCGGTTCCAAAATCTCAACACTTCACTTTCAATACTGAACTCTGCTTTCGGGCTTATCTCAAATTCATCAATCACTTTCTTGAGGAACTCATCCTCGTTTTGCCTTTGCTTAATTTCAGTAATTATTGCGGGTTCAACTGAAATGGCAGTGATCAGTCCGTTTTGTTTGTGTAACATGACTTCAATCTTGGTTCTCTCGAAATCTAGTAAAATTTCTTTCTGTTCAGTAATCAAGCAAGCTAAATTCCCCGTCGATTTCCTGCTCAAGGCATCGGCAACTGTATTAGCTTTCCCGGAGTGATACTGAATCTGAAGATCATAATCCTTTATCAATTCAAGCCATCTCTTTTGTCGCATATTTAGTTCTTTTTGTGTAAAGAAGTATTTCAAACTTTTGTGATCCATGTAAACTTCACATTTTGCCCCATACAAGTAATGCTGCCAGATTTTTAAAGCAAATACCACTATGGCCAATTCCAAATCATGCGTTGGGTAGTTCTTCTCATATGGCCTCAACCTCCGAGAGGCATAGGCAATCACCCTTCCATTCTGCATTAATACACAACCCAAACCCATATAAGATGCATCACTGAAAATTACAAAGTTTTTCGTACCTATGGGTAATGTCAACCCTGGTGCAGTGGTCAGTCTCATTTTCAGTTCATGAAAGGCAGATTCTCGTTCATTGTTCCATTCAAATTGTTGCCCCTTGTGTGTCAGTTGGGTAAGAGGCACAGCTACTTTCGAAAAGTCTTTCACAAACCTTCTGTAGTACCCAGCTAAGCCCATGAAACTGCGAACTTCCGTTACATTTGTCGGTGTAGGCCAATTCACAATTGCCTCTATCTTCTATGGATCCACTGAAATCCCCTCTTTGTTGATAACATGCCCTAAGAAAATAACTTCATCCAACCGAAATTCACATTTTTTTAGTTTGGCAAATAATTTCTTTTCGCTAAGTGTTTGCAAGACAGCTCTCAAGTGGTGTTCATGTTCAAGTCTACTATTTGAATATATCAAGATATCATCAATAAAAATCACAACAAATTCATCAAGGTAAGTCTTAAAGATTCGGTTCATTAGGTCCATAAACGCTGCAGGAGCATTAGTCACCCCAAATGGCATAACAAGAAATTTGTAATGACCATACCTTGTTCTGAGTGCAGTTTTCTCAACATCCGCTGCCTTTACCTTCAATTGGTGATACCCGGACCTCAAATCAATTTTGGAAAACACTTGCGATCCCTGCAACTGGTCAAACAAGTCATCAATACGAGGTAAGGGATATTTATTCTTTATTGTCACCTTGTTCAGTTCTCGGTAGTCAATACACAAGCGCAAGGTTTCGTCTTTCTTCTTCACAAATAATACTAGTGTACCCCATGGTGAGGTACTAGGTCGAATAAACCCTTTGTCAAGTAGATCTTGCAATTATTCTTTCAGTTCTTTCATTTCAGTAGTATCCATTGTGTAGGGAGTTTTAGAGATAGGCTGAGTGCCTGGCACAATTTCAATAGTGAACTCTATCTCCCTGTCTACTAATTCCCCTGGTAATTCATTTGGAAACACATCTGGAAATTCTCTAACAATAGGGATACTTTTCAATTCGACATTCCCAGATGGTTCAAATAGCACACAACACAAATAACCCTGGCACACTTTCCTGATTAATTTATATGCTTTCATTGCAGATATCAAATAAGGTGGAGGCACTACCCGTTACCCACAAACACAATTTCTTGTTGTTCTGGAGGTCTAAATATAACTCGTTTTGTTACACAATCAATGGTGGCACAATATTTAGTTAACCAATCCATGCCCAGAATTATATCAAAATGTCTAAAGTCCAAAGGTATTAAATCTACATATAAAGTAGCATTCCCAATACGTATATCACAAAATCGACATATAGATGTACACAACACAGATTCCCCAGATGGAGCAGATACACACAACAAATATGGCAATGATTCTAGAGGTCTACCCAATCTAGATGCGAATGCATATGTCACGAAAGAGTGTGTTGATCTAGAGTCAATTAACACAAAAGCATCCTTATTACATATAGAGATAATACCTGAGACAACGGTTTTGGCATTCCGTGTATTGCCCAGAACAAGTGCAAACACTCTTCCTTGCCTCACTGTATCTCCGGTGATAGCAAGCCTCGCAGTAGTCCCCAGTTTTGGGATCGATGCAGTTGAGCTAGCAACTAACTTTCCACTGTTTTGATTACAATCTCTGGCCATATGCCTCGTTTTACCACATTTAAAGCAAGCTCCTGACACACGGTAACAAACTCCGCGATGTCTTTTACTACAAATATTGCACATTGGAGATGTATCTCAAGAAGAATTCGAAGTACTTGAAGAGCCCACATTCTGCTTCTTCGAAAATTTCTTCTTCGAAAAGAAGCCCTGTCTTTTACTACCATTGCAGTTAGTTGTTGTTTTGGCCTATCTGGCAATGTTAGCTTCTGATATTATGGCTTGGTCTAGCACCCCAATATAGGTTTCCAACTTAAGGACATTCACTCTCTCCCAGATATCATCATGAAGCCCACCTTCAAAATGCCCGCTTTCTTGTAGTCAGTGTCGACCACATGTGGTGCATATCTGGCCAACTCAGTGAACTTGGCCTCATACTCAGATACTGTCATGCTGGTTTGCTTAAGTTCCATGAACTCTGACACTTTCCTGTCACAGACACACTGTCGGAAGTACTTGTCATAGAAAATTTCCAGGAATTTCATCCAGCCAACTTCTTTATGATTCTCACGCATTAACATCCACCATCTTCTTGCCTCATCCTCTAGCATAAAGGTGGCTAGAAATACTTTCTGTGTCTCTGAACAAGGAAACACTTCAAATAGCTTTTCAATGCCGAGAACCCATGCTTCGGCCTTCAACGGATCTAATCCCCCATGAAACTGTGGCGGCTTCATTTCCTTAATCTCTTTGGTGAGAGCTATTATTCGGTCATCGTTCTGTAAGTCTGGCACAGGGGGTGCCGGAGGTGGAGGTAGAGATGGAGGATGTGGTTGTTGCCACTGTTGTTGCCACTTTTGTTGTTGCCTCAATGTTTCTGCCATTACTTGAATCAATCTTTCCATCCTATCCATTCTGGCAGTAGAGGACTCTTCTATCTCATCACCTCTCGTTCTCATCATCTGATTAGACTTGCATTATGCTTCATATAAAGGTTTCACTAGTATGCATATACCAAGGAGCATACATATTCACATAATTTGCAATGCAAGTAAATCACAAACATATAGCACATAATCATTTATCTCAAAGCACTTAAGCACATTCTCAATGTTTATAGATTCTTACTTATCACATGAATGTATCCAAGATCTTTTCTAGATGCTTATTACTCTTTTCGACAAGTGTGTGAGTTATTAACTCGTGCTCTGATACCACTCTGTCATGACCCGAACACGCCCCTATGGGTTAAACACATAACCGGCCAGTAATCACGAGATTACCTACGGCCTCAAACCAAATAAAACATATTTCGACAGAGTTAAGGGGCGGAAACGGAAGCAAATTTAAAACTTTGTCCATAGAGCTGTGCTTATATAGTATAGCAATATCACTCCAAAAGTATTTCATAATAACTCACACATACACATAGAGTTAATCTATATCCAGGAACTTTCAATTATGGAGCCAGCCAAACAAAACTTCATATACAAAGGTGATTCAATGTTTTCACCAACAGAGCAAAAATATACAAAAGGAAAAAAGGGCGAAAACAAGTCTCATGCGTGAGACGAAAGGACTGACTCCTCAAAAACTCTGACTGTCTCTCACATACTTCACTGAGGCTAGGTTTGGACATCTCTTGGCTCATCTACAGACACATGAATGACAGTGAGCGAAAGCCTAGTGAATAATATCTAATAAAGAAGATACATGAATGAAATTTGAAATAAATACATCAGACGGCCTTGGGCCCAATTCATGTTTCCATTTAGTGTATCAAGTGACTACAGATCCAGACGTATCAAACGGCCTCGGGCCCAATCCATTCATTTTCGACGGCCTTTGACCCATTCATTCATGTCCGATGGCCTTTGGCCAAATCATTCATATCCGACGGCCTTTGGCTCAATCATTCATGTCCGACGGCCTTTGGCCTATTCATTCATATCCGACGGCCTTTGACCAAATCATTTATGTCCGACGGCCTTTGGCCTAATCATTCATGTCTGACGGCCTTTTGGCCCATTTATTCATATCCAACGGCCTTTGGCCTAATCATTCAGCATAACGATTATTTGTCCATAATTCAAATTAACAGACTTATGAAATTCAAATAGGAGTAGGCAATTGAACAAATAGCATACTTCAAAATATCTTTACTAAGATATTACTCACAGTGTTCTGCCGGTGGATTCGTCCTTGTGCTCAACCCTACATAATACATAACTCATATTGGGTCACAAACGATTCAATCCATTCTTAACTAACACATTCCTCTTAGGCCTCTTTCTTATCTTCTTAGTCTATTTACAATGCTCAATGTATGCCTAAGAGTGCTTAGGGGTGAAAGAGAATGGAAACAAAGCATAAAATGATCTTTACAAAATTTCTGAAACAGGGCTCCCCGCTCGAGCGTGGTTTCCGCCGCTTGAGCGGACCCCTTTGGTCTGCAAAAGTACTGGTTGCCTCATTTCTATGCTCGAGCGTGACTTCGGACGCTTGAGCTGAGAGTTCGAAACATGTGACTGACACTCGAGCGTTACTCTCCCCGTTCGAGCGGACACTAATGTCTGCAAAAGTTCTAGGAGCTAACATTTTACGCTCGAGCGGCTCTTTCCCCGCTCAGGCGGACATGCCAAATTCTGGAATTTCCATAATCATTCTTGAAGTTCAAACTCAATGTTCAAAGGTTCAAAGCTCATGTTTTGGACACAAAAACATGGAAACATATTACATAACATGAGGACAATAGCAATATGGGACCAATTGCTCAAATTCATGGTCCTTTTTCCAAAAATCATTTTTGAATTCTCTTCATAGTTCCAAAACATGTGTAATCAACTTCATACCAGCTCCATATCTTCATCAATCATGCATGCATGTAAATTCTTGACTCCAATTCTATTTCAAATGATACAAATGACACTTATAATCATGAAACTCATGAAAATCATGCATGCATGTGAGATTTGGTGCTCAATTCATCTTGTTCTACATGATTCATGCTTGAATATACAAAATCTTGGCAATTATGCACATGGATGTACATACAAGCTCCAAATTCAACAAATTCAACTCAAATTATGTTCTAGATTACCATCTAACTTTAGTTCACAAAATTACAACCTCAAACTCATGAATTTACTCACCTAGGAGCTCCAATCTTCACAAATGTAGTTAAATCTTGAGTTAATCTTCAAGATTTCCAAGCTTCTTGACCAAAGCTTCAATTGCCTTCACTCTCTCTCTCTATCCGACCCTATCTCTCTCTCTCTGGAGTGATCTCAGCCAAAGGGAAGGAAATGAGCTCAAAACATTCCTCACAAATACAAATAGGCCACTTATATATGTTGGTCTAATCAACTTGATTTAGGCTAAGTAATTGAGTTTAATTTAATCGTTCTGAATCTAATTATTTCGTTCCGAATCAGTTTTCAATTAAATTTCACCATAGGCTCTAAAAATTACGCCAATCACAATGGCATAACCAATTTAAGTTTCTGATGCCTCTGTGGCCTTCAATTTAAATCTTAAGGCAGAAAATCAAACAGATTTTTCCTACGGTGAGTAGATAGAAATACAAAAACACATATAATCACATAATTATCACTCAAGACCATATTAAGCACATAATCACAATCATAATTAAGATCAATTAGCATAATACGAAACAGGGTTATCACACTTGGAGTACTAGGTAAGCTTTTACTTGCTTTAGCATAATTGTATGAGTGTGATTGTTGCTAGGTCTAGCATGCTTGCCATGAGGCTAATTGCTTAAATGTTAAACTGCTTGAATGCTTCTGGATGAAGGCTAGTTGCTTGAATTGGAATAATTTGAGTAATGTTCATATGCAATCACTTTTTTAAATGGTACGTATTCGAAACAATTTTGCAAACAAACATGAATTAAGTGTTCCAATTCTTGCAAGTTAATCTATACTTGTGTGTGTGCGCATCACATAGTAATGCTAGCCTAATAATCGAAACAAGAGCATATAATATAAATAAGATTTACATCATGATTAGTAGAGGCTGATCTTTGATCGGGTGAGTGGGGGTACTCAATTCATGACCTTTCCCTCTCGTACCTAAATTCCCGAGCCGAGACAATCTTGGTGATGACAGACACATGGCCTTTGGCACAAGTCATGGGTTTCCTAAATTTTCCAAAAATATTTAGGTGGCGACTCTGTATCTGGAAAAGCAGTCTATTTTGGGCAATTTGATTCAAAATCGATTTTCCAAAAGATTTAACGGATTTGGACTTTTTGGTGATTATTTATTTCACATTGCACTTGTGAGATCAGATTCAGAACCGCGGGAGTCCGATACTATAGGGCTTATTCGACTTCCAAAAGGGAGGCATGAAAAGTCGAGCTACACCAACATAAGTGCATCACCCATCTCCGCCTAACACACAAGAGATCTACACGATCGGCCATATAAGGCCTCAAATGGTGCCATGTTAATACTCGACTAGAAGCTATTGTTATAAGCAAACTCCACTAAGGGCAAGTGCCTCTTCCACGAACCCTTAAAGTCAAGGACACAACCCCGATGCATATCCTCTAAAATCTGAATGGTGCACTCTGACCGCCCGTCAATCTGAGGATGATAAGCAGTGCTAAAGGTCAGTCTCGTACCTAAGGCACTTTGTAGGCTCTACCACAACTGAGTCGTACAACGCGGATCTCTATTCGAAACAATCGTCACAGGGACCTGTAGACACCCCATTTTTGACCGTCCTCAAGACTTGGACGTCACCGTTGGGACGCTCGGTGATTATCCATGTTTGTGTTTGTTTGGAGTTCCCGGAGTTCTCGGCTCGCGCGCCTTGCCTCAGGACCTCCGAACTTGACTATTTTGTGTTTGGTTTTGCACCAAACACTTGTGCTTTGCCTGGGAGGGGCAGGGAATGCTTTATGAGGCATCCTCACACACCACCGGCACTGGCTAGAGGCCACCCGCTGGCTGGTGTTGCCACCGGCACTATATTGTGCCGGTCGGCACTCTTTTGTGCCGGTCGGCACTTGTTTTGGCAAAATGACCATTTTGCCCTGCCGACCACTTTACAGCTGTTTTTGGAGATATTTTCAGACAGCTTTCTGGCACTTGTTTCCCCTCCATACACGTGTATGGAGGGATGAGGATGACTTAGTTTGTAAGTCTTGGTTGCCTATAAGGAGAAGACTCTCCTCTTGGCTCAAGGGTTAGCAAAATTTAGAGAGTTAGAAAGAAAAAGAGAGAGAGAAGCTCTGGTTTTTCTAGGGTTTGAGTTGCATACACCTTCTATCTCTATCCTTCTCTTGTGTGTCTAGGTGTTTTGTGCCTTACTATTGCACACAAACACCTAGTGTTTCACCTTCTCCTTGCAACTGAGGTTCTAAGGGCTGGTTTTTGAAGTTCTTGACTGGTTTGGAGCTCAAGGAACCAACAACTTCAACATTTGTAAAGAAAAGCTTCAAGGGTAAGAAACTCACTTTATTTACCCCATTTTTGCACTCCATTTTTGTCTAGCTTAAAACAGTTTTTGTGCTTAGTCCATAACACATAAAAGTTCTGTTTTTTAAGCCTCCTTATTGTTTATTAAGAGTGCTTGGTGGTTTGAGTAGGTTTGACCACCCTTAGGCCTTGAAAAGGCCTTATTTTGTACTATTTTGGAGAGATCCGGGACTAGTGTGTTTGGGCCTCTCCACCACTGAAATCTTGAGGGATTTCAGTGGTGAAGATGGTGCCATAAAGTCCTAGAAAGGGGAGGGCCACCCCCTCTCCTTGATGTCCTTGAAAAGGGCAAGTTTTGCTTCCTTATGGAGCTTCATGCTTGAGTGTGTGTTGAGCATGTTTGACTTGTTTTCCATGCTTATATTGCCATGATATAACATGTTCCTAAGTTGGTTTTAGCACTCCTTGCATGTTTTGCATAGTTGCTTTGTAATGCCTTTTGATGCCTTAACATGACTAGCTTGTTAGCCTTAGTTTCTAACATGTTTTAGGCTTGCATTTGTGAAGATTTGGTGCTTATATTGCCATGTTTTAGGTCTGTCCTAGGTCGTTTGGGTTGATCTTGGCATGCATGATATGGCTCCTTTGTATCCTTGGCTTGTGAGCCTCAAGTGCATAAGTGTAGCATGCCTTGCTTGCTTTATTTTTGATGGTTTGGAACCATTTCATATGCTATTTCAGTTCCCTAGAGGTGCTTGTATGTTTACATTGCATGCCTCTTTGTTGCTTCCTAAGCTTGTGTTGCATGCTCCATGTTTAGGCCTTGTTGCATGCCTTTGAATTCATGTCTCTTAGATGCCATCTAAGTGGTCCCTTGGGCCTAATTTGACATGCTAAAACTCTGTTTTAGGTTGTTAAGTGCATGCCATATTTGCCTTGTATAAGCATGGTTTAATGCCTTATTGACTTGCTTTGAAGCTTAGGCCGTTTGCATGCTTTGTTTGGCATATCTCATTGCATGATTTGGCATCATGTTTGACATGAATTTTAGAGCTTTCAATGCATGCTAGTTGGCTATGTTGGTCTCTTCAAGTGTGCTTAAGAGTTGCCATGATTCATGCCTAAGTCTTGAGCCTTAACACTTGCATGTGTGTATGTGCATTTGGTCTCATTTTCTAGGCACTTTGGCCACTGATTTTAGGCCCATTTTGAGTTGCCTAATTCATGTCTAAGTCCATCATTTCATTGGTTTGCATGCTTGCCTTATATGCTTGTTTGCATGCTTGCATAAGTGTATCACATTGTCCACATTGCATGCCTAGTTGACATACTTAGGATTTCACCACATTGACATGCATACCAAGCCTCTTGAAGTGAGTTTGATAGAGGTTTGGTACCCCTTTTGTGCCTATGTGGTTTGCATGCATTTGAAATCAAAAGTGCATTCTCGGTTCTTTGGGCCATCATGCATGAAAATGCGTGATTGGTGGGTCTGAGAACCGAGGCACATCTTCCTTTGAGTCTAAAACATGATTAAGAGGTGTGTTTGGTGCATACATGCCTTGAATCACATTGCCATGCATTTTGTTGTCCTCTGCTGCTGTTGGTCTGCAGGTTCTGCAGGAATTTAGTGCCGACCGGCACTGTTTAGTGCCGACCCGGCAGTAAATTGGCAGCCGATAGCTTCATTCAGTGCCGGTGGCCATATCCTTCAGCCGGTGGTGCTTTGCCCCCAGCCGGTGGTGCTCCCCAATGCCCTGAGAGGCACTCCTGGGACTTTGGCAATTTTCTGAGGAGGATAGCAGGGAAAACAGAGGCACACTTGCATGACAGTGCGATTCCGAGCGAGTCCCGGGCACGCGCATGCATTGGACCCTCATCCCGAGGCCATTTACTGCTTAATTAGATTAATTAATTTATTTAATTAATTTAGTTGATTTGTAATATTTAATTAGCTAGAATAGTTAATTATTTATTCGGTCTATATTATTATTCGGTCCCCTCCGAGCGAGGGCAAATTTGTAATAAGTGTGTGTGAGTGGGTGTATGTCTTCTAACCCCCACTTCTTTCTATCCCTTTTATTTACCTGGCTTATGGTAATAGATTAGGGCATACTTATTTCAGCATACCTTATGCAATGCATGCGTGCATTCATGCATTTGTTTACATGCACCGGGCTCGGTACATCATACAAACTGCACTGCAATTTTCAATTCCAAATTGAATACGTGCTACTCGCACATTCCACAATGCCATGTTTAGGTTAGCCGAGCCTACTCTAGATTGCATCTATGCCTGTGTTGCATTAGCCACTTGACATGAACTAGGTCATGCATGTTTGCTAACCGAGTTATTGTTTTTGGCACGGAGTACGATGTAAGTATCTATGCTTTAGCATATCACATGCGTGTGAATGTCTTGCTATGACAGTATGATTGCCATGCGGCTAAATGCTTATGTGTGATAAACTGTTTGAATGCCTGTGGGTGGACGTTGGATTGCCTGAGTTGGAACAACTCATTGAAATCCGTATTTTAGCCTACTTGCGAGTAGCAAAATCTAACACGTTTTTCGAGACAAAACGGATATGCAATGTTTATCTCCAAGTTAGGCGATCTAGTCTATACTTTTGTGTTGCGCGCATCACATAGTAATTCTAGGTTAATAACCGGAATAAGAACGCATAAAGTTTTCAAAAACGGATATCACGGTTAGTAGAGGCCGGTCTTCGGACCGGGCGAAAGGGGGTGCTCATAGCTGACCTTCCCCGATCGTACCCAAGCTCCCGAGCCAAGACCACTTTGGTGATGACGGACATGTGGCCTTCGGCACCGAGTCAGGGTTTCCTAAATTTCCCATTTTAAATATTTAGGTTGCGACTCTGTATCTGGCAAAGCAGTCCATGTTTGGCACTTCTTTTCAAAAATCTGTTTTCTCAAAACGATTTGCCGGATTTGGACTCTTTGGTTCAGACTAAGAACCGTGACATTTTGAGTCCTTCGAACTGTAGTGACCCCAATATGAACGGAACGGGACTTAACCCTCCCGGGGCGTTCGGGGACGTCTACAGGACCCTGTGCAACCTCACTATGTCCCTAATGTAAAGGTCAGCAAGATAATCTACTGAGTCACTCATATGCATAGGAATAAAGTGCGCTGACTTGGTCAACCGGTCAACTACCACCCAAATTGCATCACTACCCCGTTGAGTCCTTGGAAGGCCCATAACAAAATCCATCGTGACATATTCTCACTTCCACTCGGCTATAGGCAAGGGTTGCAACAAACCGCTGGCTTTTGATGCTCAGCCTTTACTTGTTGACAAGTAAGGCACCTTGATAGAAACACGGCTGCATCCTTCTTCATACCTGTCCACCAAAACTAGCAACTAAGATCGTGATACATCTTTGTGCCTCCGGATGCACTGCAAGGCATAAATGTTGAAATTCTCGGAGTACTTCCTCTCAGCAAAATTCTGGCACGAACAAACGGTCACAGTATCTCATACTCAGGTCGGATACACATTCAAGCCCCTTTCTACCTTCCCACTGGAGATCTTCTCCTGGAGGGATTCCATCTCAAGGTCACCCTTTTTTGCTTCTATCACCAAAAGCAAGACTGCGGACTCAACGGACTCACCAAGATGCAAGTCAAACTCCCCAATAGTACCCAACATCTCCCATTCCCTGATGGAAACACTAACCGAACTACTAATGGATTTCCTACTCAACGCATCGGCCACAACATTGGCCTTCCTCGAAAGAAAATGTAACTCAAAATCATAATCTTCCATAAACTCCATCCACCTCATCTGCATCAAATTCAAGTCTTTCTGTGTAAACAGATATTTCAAACTTTTATGATCAGAAAACATTTTAAACATCTCACCATATAGGTAATGCCTCCAAATCTTCAAGGCAAAGATCACCGCCGCTAACTCTAGGTCATGAGTAGGGTAATTTCTCTCATGTGTTTTCAACTGCCGCGAGCCATAGGCTACTACCTTCCCCTCTTGCATCAGCACAGAACCCAAACCTTCCCGTGAGGCATCAAAATACACTAAACAACCCAAACCTCTCTCTGGAATAATCAATACTGGAGCAGTGGTAAGTCTAACCTTAAGCTCCTGAAAAGACTTCTCACAAGCCTCATCCCACACAAACTTAACTCCCTTCCTCGTTAGTCTAGTTAACGGTGAAGCTAATCTAGAGAAATCTTTCACGAACCGACGGTAATACCTGGCTAACCCGAAGAAACTACGGATCTCAAAAGCATTCTTAGGTTGTTCCCAATCTTGCATTGCCTCTATCTTGGATGAATCTACAGTCATCCCATGCTCGGATACCATATGGCCTAAGAACTTAACTTCCCTAAGCCAGAATTCACATTTCCCAAACTTAGCATACAGTTTGTGGGCTCCAAGCAACTCAAGCACCGCTCGCAAGTGTTCCTTGTGCTCCCCTTCAGAGGGTGAGTAATTCAAAATATCGTCTACGAAGACGACCACAAAACGGTCTAGGACCTCACGGAAGATCCGGTTCATTAAATCCATAAACACAGCTAGTGCATTGGTTAGCCCAAAGGGCATCACTAGAAACTCATAATGGCCATACCGCGTACGAAATGCCGTCTTCCGGATATCCTCATCCCTTACTCTCAACTGGTGATAACCCGACCTCAGGTCTATCCTAGAGAAGCAACAAGACCCCTTCAACTGATCAAACAAATCATCTATACGAGGCATTGGGTACTTATTCTTGACAGTAACCCTATTCAACTTTCATAAATCTATACAAAGTCGCAATGCACTATCTTTCTTTTTAGAAAAAAGAGCCGGTGCTCCCTAAGGTGAAGTACTAGGACGGATATATCCCTTATCCAACAATTCCTGGAGTTGAATCTTCAACTCACTCAACTCAGGGGTGCAAATCTATATGGTGCCATGGAAATCGATACCGTTCTAGGCGCTAAGTCAATAGAGAACTCGATCTCGGTGAGGTGGTAAACTAGTAAGATCGTCAGGAAAAACATCTGGGTATTCACAAACTACCCATGGCAACTCAACTTGGACTTAATCACACTCCCTACTCAAGAAATTGGCAAGGAGGCAACTAAGTTCACTCCGCCCACGCGGATCATACACCGGTGATAAGACTCTATCAACCCAATCCCCCAAGAAATAAAAGCAATCACCGCTCAAGGTACATATAGTAACCCTCTAATGGTAGCAATATATGACAGCTCGATAAGATAACAGTTCATACCCAAAATAACATTAAAGCTAGATATATTAATCAATACAATGCAAAAAGAAGTCGACGACCGGCAACCTCTATGTCACAACCCCGACACCCCTATTTCAAGACAATCTCACCACCAATAGGTGACTTTACACTGAGAGGAGATGTTAATTGAACCAACTCTAATCCCAAAACCGATGCAAATACAGATGAGATAAATGAATGGGATGCACCTATATCAATCAACACATTAGCAACTAAATTGCAAAACAAGAAGGTACCTCTCACTACTGAAGGCGCTGGTACTAGATCTGGCACTATAACCGCATACACATGCCCTATAGGTCTTTCCTTAACGTACTCACCCCTCAGAGCATAAACCTGATGCACTGACTGAGACGAAGAGGCTCTTTGATTGGCCCTCGAGCTCTGTGTTGACTATGCGAGCTAGTGGCTCTGTGTCTGCCTCAAACCAGATGCACCAGATGTGCCGCCCAACTGAGAGCAAAACCTCTTCATGTGCCCCGCCTGCCCACACTGACAACAAGTGAGCGCCTGGCCTCTTCCCTGACTCTGGCCCTGAGAATGAGTCGAAGAAAGTGCAAATCGTTGCCCTCATCCTCTCTGCGGGCAGACTAGAGACTTGTGGCCCAACTTGCTACACTTGTAACAAGTGACATCTCCTTAACCACCTCTCCCAAAACCCGAACTCAGTACTAGAAAAGTGGACCTCGACTGAGCTCCCTGGGACAGCTATGGGTTAGTACCCTTCTGACACTTACTGTCCCCCTGAATGTCCGAACTCCTCCTGAAGCCTCTCATCATCTCCTTCTCCATCTGCATTACGGTCTCTAGATGAGCCGCCGCCTCCACAAGGCGTCCATAGTCTCTAATCATCGACCTGGCCACCTTAAACATGAGCCCAGTCCTCAACCTCTTCTTGAACTCTAGACAACGGCGCTCCTCAATCGCCACGAGTTCTGGTGCAAACCTCGACAAGCTAGTGAATGTGGCCTCAAACTCTGCCACTGGAGTGTTCAATTGCACAAGCTTGGAGAACTGATCTCTCAACTTCTCCCGAATCGTGGGAGGCAAAAACTTATCCTAGAAGGTGCTGACAAAAGCCTCCCAAGTCACCCCAATTCAGCCACGCTCATACTTCCACCACTGACCTACATCTCCCTTTAGCTGGAAGGATGCCAAGGTCACTCTCAGGTGGTCGTCCTCGATGCCAAGCATCTTGAACATTTTCACCATCTACTCTAGCCACTCATCTGCCTTTAGTGGCTCCTTGGGATCACCCATAAACTCCTCCGAATTCGACCGGAAAAACTCCCGCTTCAAGAATGACGACCGTGCCTCAACTACTTGGGCCTAGACTTGATTCTCAGCTTTGAGAATGTCTATTGACTCCCGAAATGCTTTAGCCATCTTAGGGACTAAGGTGCCCATGGCCTATTGACCAATTGGTTCGGCCACATGGGCCTGACGAATCCCTTCTTCCTGTACCGGAATTTCATCCGGTAAAGGCACTTCATGCCTCCTAGGCCTACCACGCCTACCACGTCCACATCCTGACATCCTAATGAAGGTAACAAAAGATATTAGCACATTTACAAATGTGCCGAAGCTAATTCACTTCCATCCTAATGTGATGGACAACATTAATTCACTCCACATAAGAACGTAGTCACATATGCACATATGAATTTCATTCCTAGATAATGACCGTCTTGCGGCGTTGCCAGAGTTTCTATTAGAAACAGCAGTGATCAAGTGCTCTTCTAACAGAACTTCTAGAAACTTGTAGACCCAATCAATATCTTATGAACTAAATCCCATACCCATTTAATCACATAGCATGTTATCAAATAGCTTACACGTAGCTTGCTTTTCGTGCTCCTTTCGAATACGATTATCCCTACAGTTCAAACTCCCGTGGTTCTGAATCTGATTTCACAAGTGCAATGTGAAATAAAAAAAACACAAATGAGTCCAAATCCGGCAATTCTTTTGAAAAATCGATGTTTGAATCAAATGCCAAAAATAGACTACTTTGCCAGATTTCAGAGTCGCCACCTAAATATTTTTGAAAAATTTAGAAAACCTGTGACTCGTGCCAAATGCCACTTATCCGTCATCACCAAAGTGTCTCGACTCAGGAACTTAGGTATGAGAGGGGAAGGTCATTAATTGAGCACCTCTCTCACTCGATCAAAGATCGGCCTCTACTAATCATGATGTGATTTTTATTTACATTATATGCTCTTGTTCCGATTATTAAGTTAACAATACTATGTGATGCACACAAGTATAGACTAATTTTCAAAAGTTGGAACATTATTTTATGTTTGTTTGAAAATTGTTTTAAATACGCGTCACTTGAAAAAGCGAGTTTGTATGTACATTAGTCAATTTATCTCAATTTTAGCAATTAGCCTTCATCCACTAGCATTCAAAAGGTATATCATTTAAGCAAATAGTCTCATGGAAAGCATGCTCGATATGGCAACACTAACACGCAATGCAATATGCTAAAACACAAAACACTCACCTAGTACTCCAAGGCAAGCCAACAAAACAAAATAATTAGAAAACATGGATGCTCCTAAACATTGTAATATGACTAATGCAACACATACAACTATGCACTTAACAGGTTTGGCCATTTAGCATGGCATGATTGAATTCAAGACATGTGATAAATCACGTATTCGAGTGAAAATTTGGAATTGATATTGGTTAGTATGATGAGCCAAGCCCTAATGCATGCGAGACGAGTGTATGCAAAGCATGGGAATGCTAAGTAAACATGATGCTACCATTATAAGCGACTAAATAAAATGGAGAAAGAAATGGGGTTGGAAGACATACACTGTAGACGTCCCCGAACGTCCCGGGAGGGAATCCCGTTTTGTTCATTTGGGGGTCACTACAGTTCGGACTCAAATGTCACGGTTCTGAATCTAATCCCGCAAAGTGCAATGCGAGACCGATAAATCACCAAAGAGTCCAAATCCGGCAAATCGTTTTGAAAACCAGATTTTTAGAAAGAAGTGCCAAACATGGACTGCTTTGCCAGATACAGAGTCGCCACCTAAATATTTTATTTTGGGGGAATTTAGGAAACCCTGACTCGTTGCCTAAGGCTACGTGTCTGTCATCACCAAAGTTGCCTCGGCTCGGGAACTTGGGTACGATTGGGGAAGGTCAGCTATGAGCACCCCCACTCGCCCGATCAAAGATTGACCACTACTAAACATGATATCTTGTTTTTGAAAACATATGTGCTCTTATTCCTGTTTATTAGCCCAGGATTACTATGTGATGCGCACAACAAAACAAGTGTAGACTAGATCGCCTAACTTGGAACAAAGCATCGCATATCCGTTTGTTTGGAAATGGTTTTGAATTTTGCTACTCGCAAGTAGGCTAAAACACGGATTTCAATGAATTGTCCCAATTCAAGTAATCCAACCTTCACCCACAGGCATTCAGGTAGTTATAACACATAAGCACATAGTCTCATGGCAAGCATGCTATCATGGCAACACTCACACTCATGCAAGATGCTAAAGCATAAAAAGCTTACCTAGTACTCCGAGCCAAAACAAGAAACTAGTTAGGAATCATGCATGATCCTAGTTCATGTTAAAATGGCTAATGCATCGCAAGCAAAATGAAACTAGAATAGGCTCGGCTAATCTAATAATGGCATGTGAAAATGCAACAACTCGATACACGTATTCAAGTTGGAATTGAAGTACTATGCAATTAGTATGATGCGCTGAGCCCGGTGCATGCAATACAAATGAATGAGTGCAAACATGCATAGCATATAGATGCTAATTGAAACATGCCCTAAAACTAACCATCAAAAGTAGGTAAGTAAAAGGGAGAAAGACGTGGGGTTGCAAGACATGCATCACACACACGCACGCTTATTACACAATTTGCCCTCTCTCGGAGGGTCCGAATAAATAATACAAATTGACTAATTAACTAACTAACTAGCTAATTGATTATTACAAAACCACTTAACTAATTAACAAATTAATTACAAAACAGTCTGAATATTAAATTAAAGAGGCCGCCGCAGCTCCGCCTCAAAATGATTGGATGATGCATGCTCGATTCGCCTCGCTCGGAAACCCATCGCCATGCTCATGTTGCCTCTGTTTGCACTGTTTTATACCTCTGAAAGCTGCACAAGTCCCAAGGAAGCTTTAGAACCACTCCCTGAGCACTGAGGGATGTCACCGGCCATGGAAATATAGTCACCGACCAAAAGTGGGGCCATCGGCCAACAATACATAGCCGGCCGGCACTGAAGATGGCCGACCGGCCATCTCTTCCTGCAGAATCCTGTTTTGCTGCAGCAGAGGACAAACAAGGCATGGCAATGCATTTTCAAAGCAATGTTTGCACAACCACCCCCCTTATCATGTTTGAGACTCAAAGGAGGATGGTTCTCAACCCTCGGGCCATCAATCACGCATTCCAATGCATGATGACCCAAGGTGCCAAATGTGCATTTTGATGTTAAATGAAATGCACATAACACATAAGGGACCCCAACCTCTATCATGATTGATCAAGAGGCAAGGGATGCACACATAATGCAATGCTATCTAAGCATGCAATCAAGTAAGCATGCAATGGACTTGGCATGCAACAACATGCAATAGAACTAACATGTAACAACATGCAAAGGCAAGTATACCTAGACCAATGTAATACATGCATGATGAACTGAACAAAGCAACACAAGCATGCAAGCATGTAATATGCAATAGACATGCAACCTAAACATGTGGACATGTGTAGCATGCAACAACATGCAAAATGGAGCAAGCATGTAACAACATGCAAGACAAGCATACAAACAAGCATGTGACTTCATTTAATCATGTAACAACATGTGAGGCAAACATGTAACAACATGTTAGGCAACTTAATAATAGATGCATGCCAAATGCAATACCACTTAAACATGCAACAACATGTTAATAAGCCGAGTATGCAACAACACACAGGGCAAGCATCCAACAACATGCAAAAGGATGGACTTACACCAAGATGGCAAAACAATGGCCAAAATGCTAAGTACATAAGGGCAAATGCACATACAAACATGCATGCTAAATGGTCCAATACTTAAGCATAAAAGGGCAACTCTTAAGCACACTTAAAAGAAGATAAACATGGACAAGTGACATGCATTGTAAGCTCTGAAATCACGCATGGAGAGGTGCCAAACCAAACAAATAATGCAAGCATGGCATGCAAGAAAGCCCAAAACTTTAAACTAGCCACGAGACTCAAGCCAAGGCTATGCAAAACATGAAGCATATGGCAAGTATGACCCAAAACAATCCTAGATCATGTCAAAATGAGCCTAAAACATGCAATGACCAAAGCCAAAACAAGCCAAAACAAAGGGGCAAAATCATGAGGCATGCAAGGCCATCAAAGAGGTGTTACACTACACCTAATACAACCAAACATGGCATGATTTAAGCGACCCAAAACAGAGTTATGGCATGCCAAAATGAGCCTAAAAACCCACTTAGATGGCATCCCAATGACCTAAGCATGATGGCATACGCAATGACACATTCATGAGAAATAAAACACAAACTATTCAAGGCATGGAATAGGTGATAAATGCAAGTATTCAAGCATACTATATGGACTGAAATGACATTCTAAGTTATGCCAAACCACTGAAATGATGCAAGTAGAGTATGCTAGAGGATTCAACACTCAAAGCCTACAAGCTAGATTACATAGTAGCTATACAAAGTAAGTCATAGATGACCCAAACAACCAAAATCCCTCAAGCATACCAAAACATGGATAAAAGTTTCTTGAAGTCGAGCCAAAATCATGCTAGAAAGACATGTTACAACATGACGCATGTCAAGGCCAAAACATGGGATTACAAGACAAGTGTATGAAGCATACATGGCATGTCTAAACCAACTCAAAACAAAGTTGTATCATGGCAAAACAACCACAAATACCAGCTAAGACATGGTCAACATGAAACTTAACAAAGGTGCTCACACATGAGGCAACTATGACAAGTATTGAAGACAACAAGGAGAGGGGATTGGCCCTCTTCTTCTTAGGACCTCAAAACACCATCCCCACCACTGAAATCCAGTGGTGAGAAGGCCAATACAAGGTGGTCCCGGAGCTCACAAAGAAGGGCACAAAAAGAGGCCAAACAAGGCCTAAGAGGGGGGTAAACAACCCCAAACACCAAAGTGATCTTAAACAACTATTTTAACCACTTAAAAACAGAACTTTTATCAGTTATAAGTTAAGCTTGAAAATAGATGCAAGATAGGCTAAAAGATTGTGCAAAAATGGGGAATAAAGAGGGTAGTTTCTCACCTTTGAAGAACCTCTTCAAAACACCACTCCAGCACCTTCCTTGGATCAAAACCAGCCCAAGAACTCTGAAAACAACTCCTTAGAGCCTCAGCAACCAAGGATGGTGTAATGCTAGGTGTTTGTGTGAATAGTGTGAACAAAAAGTCACTTTAGAGCACAAAATACACACAAAGGCAAAGAGAGGGAACTATAGAGATAGATAGATACAAACTTCCTAACCCTAATTTTTTAGAACCTCTGGAAAGGGAGGGGAGGTCCTCCTCTTATAGGAATTCAATTCCTAAGCTTCTTGGAGAAGCCTAACATAAGGGAGCAAATCCCTCCATACACGTGTATGGAGGAGGTGTAATGTAGATGCCAGCTGTGACAGCTGGCATAAAATATCTGCCAAAAGCAGATGGAAAGGGGTCGGCTGAAAAATATGGCTGAATTGACCAATAAAAATGGCCGGCCGACCCAAAACCCATTGCCGACCGGCCAACACTTTTGGCCGTAGCAAGAAAACAGGGCCGGTGGCCTCAAGCTAAGGCCGGTGAGGTGTGGGGATGGCCAACAAGCCATTCCCTGCCCTCAGAAGCAAAAAACACAAGTGTTTGGTACATAACCAAGCACAAAGCAAACCAGTCGAGAGGTCTTGAGGCAAGGCGCGCGACCAAAACCTCTGAGAACTCAAGACGAACACGAACATGGATGATCACCGAGTGTTCAAACGGTGACGTCTAAGTCTTGAGGACGGTCAAAAATGGGTGTCTACAGTTGCCCTTCTTTGACAGAACTCGAAAGTCATAACAATGACGAGAGTGAGTGTCAAAGCCTAGAGACGACCCATTTTTGACAAGGCCGAAAGGACTTAGACAAAGCATACAAGCTAACAAGATATGTACCCGTGGGCAGGGGCAAGATGCAAGACAATGCACGATGCCTAACATAACTTATGATCATGCAAAGAAAGCTGTAACGAAGCATAACATGCAACAGTTTTAAGCAATCTAAAAACCAAACTACATTATAATGCAGAAAGGATATAAGAGAATTATTTGATTCTCGCTACGTCTCACGCGGAGAATACAATACCTGTGCGGTTCATCTGGTCGTGCCAACTTCAAATGAACCGTACATACAATATCGTGCCTGAAAAGGAAAGAAAACTTAACAGGTACAACATCGTTAGAAAACATGCATAGCAATGCAAGTGAAAAGTGCGTGACAACGCAGGTGAAGTGTGCATAACAATGCAAGTGACGTGCGAGACAACGTAGGTGAAGGGATGCAAGACAATGCAACCTAAGTGTGACGCATAACAATGCGAATTGGACACAAAACAATGCAAGGAGGGCATGCGCGACAACGCAAGCTGAGTAAGACGCATAACAATGTGATTTGAAATAAGCATAACAATGCTAGGTAGGCACAAACACATATAAGTAAAGCATATGCGACAACGCATACAATGTGTGAAAGTGTAGATAATGATGAACACATATAAGTAAAGTACATGCGGACAACGTGTGCAATGTGTAAATAAAGAGAAACTTGAACATATATAAGTAAAGTACACGCTCGACAACGTGTACAATGTGTGAAAGTGAAGATAATTATGAACACATGTAAGTAAAGCACACGCGACAACGTGTACAATGTGCAAGGAACTTGAAACACATATAAGGTAAAGCACATGCAACAACATGTACAATGTGTATAGGAACTTGAACACATATAAGTAAAGCACACGCGACAACACATACAATGTGTGTAATAAGGAACTTTAACACATATAAGTAAAGCACATGTGACAACATGTACAATATGTATAGGAACTTGAACACATATAAGTAAAGCACATGCGACAACATGTACAATGTGTGTAGCAGGAATGAACACATGTTAGCAAAGCACACGCGGAAATGTGTGTGCCATGTGTAACCTCCTGAAAAATGCAATGAACACATGTAAGTAAAGCACGCGCGGAGAATGCATGCAATGTGTAAAGCAAGCAAGGTATGAACACATGTAAGTAAAGCATGCGTGCTAACGCAAGCAATGTGTAACCACCTGGGGGGGATGCATAAACACATATAAGAAAAGCACACGCGGACGCGTATGCAATTTGTAAAGCAAGCAAGGTATGAACACATGTAAGTAAAGCATGCGGGCTAACGCAAGCAATGTGTAACCACCTGGGGGGGGGGATGCATAAACACATATAAGTAAAGCACATGCAGAAACGTATGCAATGTGTAAAGCAAGCAAGGTATGAACACATGTAAGTAAAGCATGCGCGCTAACGCAAGCAATGTGTAACCACCTGGGGGGGATGCATAAACACATATAAGTAAAGCACACGCGGAAACGTATGCAATGTGTAAAGCAAGCAAGGTATGAACACATGTAAGTAAAGCATGCGCGCTAACGCAAGCAATGTGTAACCACCTGGGGATATATATACACATGTAGTAAAGCATGCGCAATTAACGCAAGCAATGTGTATAGGAACAATGAAATGAGAAGTACATAACAATGCAAGATGATATGCAATATTACAAAACAAGGTAATAATATATAATGTATTGAAAACAATGCAAATGATATGTAATGTATTTGAGATGATCAAACCACAAGCAGTACAAAACCTCACAAATATCATAAAGGGATGGACAAAATCAAACTACGTCTACCATAGAAAAGGTGCCAACACCCTCAAACCACAATCCCTTTAGTGGAATAGGCGCGTACACATGCAAAACTGTGTGCTTGTAGACGGAACACAAAATACAAGTAATTGGGTGGCGTGAGCTAAGTGAGGAATGATCTGCTGAGGAAAGATCATGATCCTAAATGCTGGATGCAACACACTACAATGCAATGGATGCAATGGATGAATTGAATAAGGCACGCAGCCAAACCATAACTTGCCTAGAAAAGGCATGGACACAAACAAACCATGTTTAACACGGAAATGGTGCCGTCACCCTCAACACTAGGCGCATACACATAATAACATAACCTTGTTTTAACTTGAAAAGTATGGGCACAAACCAAACCAAGCTCGACATGGAAAGGCGCAAACCATAGATGGATAATGCAGTGAATGCATGCAAACTACGATACAATCTATATTCTATATGCAATGAATGGAGCGAATAAGGCGCGCATCCACACCGTATCTTGCCTAGGAAAGGCATGGACACAAACAAACCATGTCTAACACGGAAATGGTGCCGTCACCCTCAACACTAGGCCCGTACACATAATAACATAACCATGTTTCAACGTGAAAAGTATGGGCACATACCAGACCAAGCTCAACATGGAAAGGCACAAACCATAGATGGATAATGCAGTGAATGCATGCAAACTACAATGCAATCTATATTCTATATGCAATGAATGGAGCGGATAAGGCGCACGTCCACACCGTATCTTGCCTAGGAAAGGCATGGACACAAACAAACCACATCTAACACGGAAATGGTGCCGTCACCCTCAACACTAGGCGCGTACACATAATAACATAACCTTGTTTCAACGTGAAAAGTATGGGCACATACCAGACCAAGCTCAACATGGAAAGGCGCAAGCCATAGATGGATAATGCAGTGAATGCATGCAAACTACAATGCAATCTATATTCTATATGCAATGAATGCAAATGAGAAACATGCACGACAATACACGATAGAGAGATGCATGACAATGCGAAATGAGAAACATGCACGACAATACACGATAAGGGAACGCATAACAATGCAAATTGAAATGTGCATGACAATGCACAGTACTGAAACACATGACAATGCAAATGAGGAAATGCATGACAATGTAAATGAGCTCAAACGCGTGACAACGTACGTGAACAGTGCATAACAATGCAACCTATGCATGTTTATCATAAGCAAGACAAAACATGCAATGCAACGTATTTAAAGTGGTTATTGAACCTTACAAGATACCAAAGGATATGAAAATGATACACCTTGCGCGTATTGAGCATCGCATATTGGAAACACGGTTCGAGGTCAACACGAAGGCCGATCGAGGTTCAAAAGTGCATTTCCTTGCACTGCCTTGAGAAATGAAGGTTCCAAACCCCATAAATGACCCAACCAAGGGTGTGGGAGGCTCACCGGCCTCAAGGAAAGACCACCGGCCATCCACCGGCCAAGAAATAAGGTCACTGGCCAAATATTTGGCCGACCGGCTAACAATTTGGCCGACCGGCCAAAAATTATTGTGTCGGGGCAGTTTTGTCAATTGGCCACGAGTCTTTAAATATAGGGCCTCAAACCCTATATTTTCACTTCTCTCTTGGTCGAAAATCTCTCCCCTCTCTCTCTAGGTTATTTTCCAACCCTCGATCCACACTTTTCTCTTGTTTTCGCCACTTTTTCGTCGTTTGATTCGCGAAACCCTCCTCGTTTCGCACATTTTGAACCGAACAAATCTTGGCTTCGGTGTTCCTTTCTTGATTTCCACCACTCGGGGTTTGTTTCCCCTGAGTTTACCTCGATTCTCGTGCCTTTTTCAGATTCCAACCTTTTCGCCCATTTTTCACCCTCTTGGGGTTGACTTTTCACATTCTTGCCCGGTTTTCACACTTTCGGCCATTTTCACACTATTCTTGAGATGGCGGACGACGTTCCAGGCGGTGGGGCTCCCCCAGAGTTGGACATGGACCTTGAGGCCGAGCTCCTGCGTCTTCACATCCGGCCGTTCGATCCAGCGACCTATAGGCCGGCGATACACGTGCTTTCTCCTGACAGCCTCCGTCATTTTCGGAGCTATGCACGAGGCGCCCCACTAGAGCTTCTACTGTGCGAGCCAGAGTCACATCTGTCCTTCGGCGCTTCTGAGGTACACTCTTCTCTGTTTCATTTTCTGCAATGTGGAACATATAACTGCAATAGTCGATTCTGTTCTTTAACTGCTTAACTCAGACACACTAATACATCGCATGCTGTGATTCACTGTTAACATATCCACACCTAACATCTGTTTGAATCTGATCACGTGTGCACACGTTGTGTTTTCACTGACCCACTAAAATAGACTGATACATCACATGTTGTAGTTCACTGCGAGCACACCCACACTCGATATCTGTTTGAATCTAAACGCTTGTACACACGCTGTATTCTCACTGATTCTAAGCGCATTCAACACTGTATTTGTAACGCTGCTTCGCAACTTGTTTGTTTTGATCACAGGGAGATTCCTATGCCTTTCGGAGGTATAGGAACACGGTAGCCCGAGGTTGGTACATGGAGCTACCTGATGTAGTTTGTCGCATTGTTGACCAAGCCGGCTTTGGGACCTTCTGCATGGGACTCTCGCGCCTCACTACGAGCAGGCCCCTTCTTGCTGCTCTGGTGGAGAGGTGGTGGGATATCACCGATTCCTTCCACCTTTCTGCCACCGGGGAGATGACGATGACTCCCTTCGACTTCTCCATGCTTACGGGCATCGGAGTGGGGGGTGATCCGATCCCCTTCGATACAGACATGGACGAGTGAGACGCTGCTCCGCTATACTTGCTCGGTGCTCAGCCACCTCTTGCTCGAGCAGGGTTTGTGCGGTACTCATGGTTCGAGGATCACTTCCGGATCCAGGCGCCTACTACCCGGGAGGAGGAGGAGCAGTACGCTCGTGGTTTCATTATGTTTTTGCTGGGCACCACGCTTTTCGCCGACAGGGCGAACACCGTCGCCCTCTACTTGCTGAGCGCGCTTGTGGATGTGACCCAGATCCGCCGCTACGACTGGGGTAGCGCGGGCTTGGCCACCCTTTACGGATATATGGGTTCATCCTCCCGCCTCAGCAGGCAGTTGCTTGGAGGCTACTGGCGAGCCTGGGAGGTATATCTTCTTTCTCTGCTTTACGTTTCTGCTTTACATTATCTGTACTCTATACACTGCACACATGTAATCTGCTTTACACTGACTGTACACTGCACACATTGCACAATACACTGCACACTATTCTCTGATTTCTGCTTTTATCTGTATACTGTTTTATCTGATAAGCCTGCTCATGTCTGTTCAGTCACACTATACAGTTGTGGGTGTATGCCTACTTCCCTAAGCTTGCCCCAGTGCCAGATGAGGAGATGCCCCCCATGATCCCATTTTCCCATCGCTTTGACGTGAGGTGCGAGCGGAGGCCGCGGGAGCCCTTCATGTTCTTCCGTCGCTATTTTGACACCATTACCGCAGCCAAGGTATGTCAAACATTTCAGTTTATTGGCTTTGCTTTGCAATGTACTTTAAATAGCGGATAACAAACTGTATTTCCTGCTATTTGCAGATCACCTGGCAGCTGTGGGCCTCGTTGCCCATCGTAGTTCGGGAGCGGTATGCCGGTGCTCGAGAGATTGCCTGGTTCAAAGTCTTACTGGAGGGCCCAGTCTGCCGCGCTTGGTACTTCGGTGAGCGCTTCTTGCGGCAAACCCTCGGCTTACCAGAGCAGGTAGTCCCGAGGCCGCCTCCCACCCACATGAGGCATACTGAGAGATACACCTTCGAGGAGATGGTGGATTATACGATCGGTTAGGACTTGGAGGGCTTTAGAGATGAGGGCAATTACGCCGAGTACATTCAGGCTTACATCATGCGGCCTTTGACTGGTGCTCGTCAAGCTGAGCGAGAGAGGCCAGCGGCGCCAGCAGCAGCAGCGGGGGCACCGAGGGCACCTCAGGCCCGAGGTAGGAGTGGGCCCTGGAGAGGGCAGAGAGCTGGGTGGCCCGAGCTGCCTACTATGATGACATGCCGAGGGCAGGGTGGGGAGACTTACCAGATCCCCATCGCTCCCCCTCCAGCTGATCACGAGCTAGTCAGATTCCACGATTTGCCTCCGGTATGTATTACTGCACTTTGCATCCTGTACAGTCATTTTATTTCATTTCTCTTGATATTTCGCAGAATATTGATGCTTCTAACACTTTTGCAGGCTTCCGCTGAGTACACTCGTCAGTCTCTGGAGTTGACCACCTCCGTGATGGGGATGCTACAGCGGAGCCTCGACCTGCTGGCTATTTACGGTATCCCGGTAAGCTTTTTCAACCATAATCTCAAACTGTGCATAATCTGTTTCACAAATAATCTGATGCATCGCACTGTCCACATGGCACTTGATACGCAGCCCTCACGGCATTGATACTCTATAACCCACGGATTGCTCACAGCATTGCTCATGGCATTCACATGCTACACTCAGTCACTGTATTCTGTACTGATGTACTGCTCACAGCATTCATACTCTGTACTCATACACTGCATTCTGTTCTGATGTACTGCTCACAGCATTCATACACTGTACTCATATACTGCATTCTGTATCCATACACTGCTTCGCGTAGTATAACTGATGCATTTACCATTTGTCTTTTTCAAGCCCCATTCCAGATATCAGCTGCAGGGGGTGCTGCAGGAGGACCGTTTGTGTCTGCCCAAGGAGGAGGGAGAGCAGGGCGAGGGACCACAGTACCCCTCCGCACCAAAGCGGGGCGCACTCATGTTGGGAGCAGCTCGCTGGCACCTATTCCGGACGATGATGAGTCTGAGACAGAGGCAGAGGCAAGGTCATCTGAGGATGAGACTGGAGATGACTCGAGCTCGGGTTCAGATGGTGGAGCTGACGACAATGCTCCTGGACCTTCGTCCAGGAAGAGGACAAGGACAAACTCTCATGCTTGAGACCAGTTGACATTGATCTAGACTTTTGCTGCTTTTCTTCTTTTTCTTGCTTTGCTTTTCTTTGGGCACACTGTACTGCTTCAGGCAGATTTTGTTTTCTCCAAACTATATACTTGAAAAGATGATGGAATGAAACAAGCTTTTTGCTAAAAAAAAGATGTTGCATTCGTACATTTTATGCATCGCATCGCATTTCATAACAATGAGATTGAATGGGAATTGAACATGCATGTGTTACCAGGTCAGGTAGTGAACCAACATAACAAATTGACTCAACAAGCAATAATAAAACCTTGACAAGTTTACAATTCAATAACCAAAGAGCAACAACTCGATAAACAAAATTGCGACAACTTGGTAAACAAATGAGCAACAACTCGATAAGCAAATGAGCAACAACTCGATAAGCAAATGGGTAACAACTTGATAAGCAAATGAGCAATCAACTCAATAAGCAAATGAACAACAACTCGATAAGCACATTGAAGTAACACTAGGTGTGACTTCACAGAATCAACACCGAAAGGCACTGGAAGTGGAACCAATCACAAGTTCCCAACATGTTCAGCACATAGACTGCCCATTCTGAACACAGCCCGTAACACAGTACTCTTGTTTATTTTGAACACACGGCTTATGCGGGACACTGCCGATTCTGGATATACAGCCCATTCTAAATACTGCTCATTCTGAACTCACGGCCCATAACACAGCATTCCATTCGATTTGAACACACGGGATGCAAAGACGGAATTTGCAAAAATCGAAACAAACTCAGATACTCTGAATCCTTCCTCTTTTCTTTTGCATTGCAGTCTGGAACCTATAGCTTCAGATAGATCCTGGTTTTATTGTTCTCACATGACCTGGGTTAAACCCTGCGGTTTTGCGAGAGAACGAAACCTCGTTTCGCACAAATGTGAAGAATGGCACAGCACTCTGAGCACAAAAATGATTCATTTTTGAAATTGAGAGATGAATTCTTGACCGGGGTATTGAGCCTGCAACTGACCATAATTACCACGACTCAACAAAAGAAAACAAGGTAAACAACCTAAATACATCGAGAAACACTCGAAACGACTCAAAGCAAGAATCGAGACAAACAACAAAACCAAAACGACACTCAAACGCGTTACAAAGGCGAAGGACTTTGTGGTGCACGAGGAGCTAGTTTTTCCGGGTATTGTTTCCCACCCTTTCTCATTTGTGATTCTCACATCACTCGGCCCTCAGGCTCTGTTTTTCTGAAAAAAGCCCTTTTCTCACTTTTTCTCTCAATGCACATCTCTCTATTTTTTTAATCTCTCAATTTTCAATCCCTCTCCTGGGTGGTTGATGGATAAACAAGAAGTTGTGGGTTCATGCCCCAACACTATCAGCTCGCTATTTCTTCTAGTGGCGTTTAGCCAATGCCCTGGATGAGGGAGTGAAATGTCTCAACCCATCCCAATTCGTGCTTCGCACTTGGCTTGATACCTCGCTGCTTGGAGGATGTTGAGAGCTTTCAGCCCTTTTCTGTTAGCTTCCGCTGTGCCCTTTCTGGCAAGCATGTTCATAATGGGGAAGAGACAGAACACGTGACTCAACTGTGCCCCTAGTTCATCATTTTTGACCATTTTTTTGTTTTGGTTTTCTACTAAAACAATTTTGATCAATGTGAGAGTTAGATTAACATACTTGTTCGATTTTTTATTTAAAATCATGCGAGTCAGGCTATGAGCACTGAAAATTTTCCCTTTTTTGGTCCAAGAAAAGATCCAGCTTTGAAAAAAAGGAATAATTTTCGAGAAAACTAGTCTACCTCAGTAAAAATTCTTAAAAACTATTTTTGCAAACGTCCACTGCTCAACGAGCACGGAACCTACCCTTGAGATGAACAACCTCAAATCCAAAACAATGGAAATTTGCCTCTTGTCTGAACGGCACTGCACGGTAATGGAAAATTGCCCTTTGTTTGAATGGCACCACAGCGCATCGTATGGCAACGGAAAGTTGCCCCTTGTTTGAAATGTACCGCAGCACACTGTAACCAGTTCTCACAGCGATGATCACAACCGAACTCTTGGATACAGAAATGACAAAGATGATCGGAACCATTACATGGACACAATCGATTTGGAAGTGTTTATGGCTGGACTTCAGAATGAAGTTGCCTACGTATCCCAATCATGGGAATCAAGCCTTACGTAGTTCAGGTTAATGTACACTCGGGTATTTAACCTCTCCTTTTACGCTCTAACTTTTGCCAAGGCCGCCTTTCCGGGTTTTCAACCTTGCGAGCTTTGTTTTTCTTTTCTTTTCAATTCTTTTCTCTCTTTTTTTTCTTTCTTTTTTCATTTTCTTCATTTTTCTTCTTTTTTTTTCATTTCTTTTTTCATTTTCTGCATTTTTCTATTTTTGTTCTTTTTCTTTTCTTTTCTTTTCATTTGCTCTAACTTTTGCCTGGGTCGCCCTTCCGGGTTTTCGGCCCAGCGAGCCTCTCAAGGGTAAAAGTGTAGCTTTGTCCATTTCAAATGGTTTTGAGATCTCAACGCCACCTGAATCCAGGAGAATGGCTGCTGTTTATTGATGATGTTGGAGTCTATCCTATGGGGGTTGAATTTGCCCCTGGTATTGTGGATAGGAACTTGGTTGTCCTTCAGCAATACTTCCTTCTTTCCTCCTTTCTGTGATTTGGCATTCTTGCCGATCTTCATTGATTTGCAGAATGATCCATCTTCAGCTCTTCGAGCGCAACAAACATTTTTGCCCCTAGTTCCAGGGGTGCTTCAAATCCGGCACACAGGCCTTACATTGTGGTTGATCGTTGAACATTCAGAGTTCAAGTTCAAGGTTTGAAAGTAAGGGGGTCGAGTCTCAAGGCTGAGAGCGATCCTAAGCTGCACAATCTCAAGAGCGATTCCACACAGGTCTTCACAAGATGGCGCAAAATATTTTTTGAAATCTTTTAAGAAAGCGACAAATCGCTCGTGCTGAAGACAGTGTAGAACCAATCTGGATCAAACCAGGATCCTTCTCAGTACTCATATTAACAAGCATTATCTCAATCATTAAGGGCTTAGCTGCCTCTCTTTCTCTCAATTGATCAAATTTTGCAAATCCCGAGGAATTCCTTCCTCTTCGTTTTCATCACAATGTTCAAAAAGGTTTTGAAAAACTTAGGTCAAATGCAACGATTTCAAGGCACAGAAGAGCAGGTGGAATGTACTGTCGTTTCTTTCGAAACTTGCTGGCACAGCAGGCTTAAAGTAGCAAAAAGCATAAAAACATGACAGCCACGGCTGTTTCGTTCAGATTTCCTGGTTGCAATCGGCTCCACAACAGAAACAGACTCAAGAGAAAGCAAAAGGACAAGCACAAAACAAAATAGTGAAGTCCGAGGTAACACCCTCGACGTCACCCGACTTCTGTACAACAGGACTGACTCGATACAACAAGACAGACCCTTAATCAAAAAGACTGACTCAAAACAATGATACAAACTCAAAACAACTCAAAACTGACTCAACACCCAAGTCAAAAACTACAGAAAAACCCAGCATTCGCAAATGCTCAAAACAGTGCGTGCCACACGCCACATCTGAAGCAAACTGAGCACCGCCCGCAGGTGGTCCGACCCCTGATCACAAACTTGAATTATCCTCGAAGTCCAACAACTCAGTGGTGACAGACTTTGCTGAGCTAGGTGGGAGGATGACCTCATTGTCGATGAAGTCTTGCACTTCGTCGCGAAGACGAAACCAATTGTCAGTGGTGTGACCAGCTTGTTGATGGTACGCACAGTACTGGGTAGCATCATGTGAGAGAGGGAGATTGCTCGGGAGAGGTCGAGGCTCAAGGGGTTTAAGATGACCCTTCTCAGTGAGGATTCGAAGAGCCTTGGACAAAGGCATGTAGAGGGCATGAAAGACCCTGCGCCCTCGAGGTATATACTTAGAAGTCTGCGGGCCTTTGCTGGACGCACTAGCAAAAGGATCAGCAGGTGCTGCCTTGGCTCTCTGATCTTTTCCAGGTGCAGGGTTAGGATTGGAAGGAACTGTTCTGGCACGACGGTCCCTATCCCGATTTTCCCTTTGGCTTGAACTGCTCTCAGTCTGAGTAGGGAAAATGTCATCCGCAGTCTTAGCCACAACTGTGAGTACTTGCTGCTTATTTAACCCTCCGGCTTTCAGAGCCTCAACAGCTTGCTGGAGTTGTGCATAGGGATCTACGTCCACTTTCATCTTGTTCTTTCCACTAGCCTCAGCTCGGTGGGTGGTTTGGATTGCTGCTTCAGTACGAAGCCCCGTTGTTGCCGACATATCATTGCTGGAGTTTGAGACAGCTTTAGGTTGGCTGAGCTCAATTACAATTCGCCCTAGTAGCGGGGGCTCCTGCGGCACGAAGTTCCCGGCATACGATGCAGTTGGTGGTGGGGCCGACATTCCGTAGACTAGATCAGCCACAGATCTTTGAAGGTCACCAATCATTCCCATTAGCTCAAATGTGGTAGGTTCACGAGCTTGAAACAACTGGGATTCCCAGATTGAGCGCGCGGCAGGCGACCTAGACAGATGTGGTATTTCGACATTGGTCTCATCTTGCAATAACCACAATTTCCTCTGAATTTTGTGCCATCATAAGTCCACTGAACTTGAACGGAGATGATGTAACCAGACTGACAGATCAGATGAATCAGTAAGCCTAGACTGGTCTTGCCTCAACAAAGGAGAATACTGACTATTTTGTACTGAATCTCTGAAACCCTCCCCCCTCTGAAAGAGAAAACAGGCAGCATCTCAGCCCAAATTTTATCAGAACTGATATAGGCATAGCTGAATAACTGTACTCTACTACTGATCACTGTTCCCCAAAATCACTGCTCAAAAATTGAATCCGATACCCACGGATATAACTGATTCTCGAAATACAGATGCCCGCAGACCTGATACTCAGACTTGCAAACCGATACGTGCGTTCCCTGTAGAGGCCAACTCAAAAAGCACATAGCAAGCAAATGAGAGCCAAAACACCCCTATGTTGGGGTAGGATTTCCCTATCCTATTTCGTCAGGAGCTAGGGTTTCACTACACACGCAGCGGTTTCAAACAACCTACAATCGGGTGAGCAAGATGTCCTAGTTTGGAATGGTCACTACGGATTCCGAATATGCACCAGGTCGAATGGTCGAAAAGGGTGCCCCGGTAAAAATCGGGGTTTGTGTTCCCATCGTGGCAGAGCCCGTAACCGGTCAGCCTTATGGCATGCTTCTCAAAGCGAGCCTCCGGCAAACCGTTCAGGAATAGCAGACGGCAAACACGGTGTCCTAGGCGCACCAATACAAATGCAATGCAAAGAAACACATAAGTGTAATCAAAACAAGATATCATGAGTTCGAGTCAAGTTCTCTAAATCCCCAGCATAGTCGCCAGAAATTGTAGATGTCCCCGAACGTCCCGGGAGGGAATCCCGTTTTCTTCATTTGGGGCTCACTACAGTTCGGACTCAAATGTCACGGTTCTGAATCTAATCCCGCAAAGTGCAATGCGAGACCGATAAATCACCAAAGAGTCCAAATCCGGCAAATCGTGATGAAAAACAGATTTTTAGAAAGAAGTGCCAAACATGGACTGCTTCGCCAGATACAGAGTCGCCACCTAAATATTTTATTTTAGGGGAATTTAGGAAACCCTGACTCATTGCCTAAGGCCACGTGTCCGTCATCACCAAAGTTGCCTCGGCTCGGGAACTTGGGTACGATTGGGGAAGGTCAGCTATGAGCACCCCCGCTCGCCCGATCAAAGATCGGCCACTACTAAACATGATATCTTGTTTTTGAAAACATATGTGCTTTTATTCCGGTTTATTAGCCTAGGATTACTATGTGATGCGCACAGCAAAACAAGTATAGACTAGATCGCCTAACTTGGAACAAAGCATCGCATATCCGTTTGTTTGGAAATGGTTTTGAATTTTGCTACTCGCAAGTAGGCTAAAACACGAATTTCAATGAATTGTCCCAATTCAAGTAATCCAACCTTCACCCACAGGCATTCAGGCAGTTATAACACATAAGCACATAGTCTCATGGCAAGCATGCTATCATGGCAACACTCACACTCATGCAAGATGATAAAGCATAAAAAGCTTACCTAGTACTTCGAGCCAAAACAAGAAACTAGTTAGGAATCATGCATGATCCTAGTTCATGTTAAAATGGCTAATGCATCGCAAGCAAAATGCAACTAGAATAGGCTCGGCTAATCTACGAATGGCATGTGAAAATGCGACAACTCGATACACGTATTCAAGTTGGAATTGAAGTACTATGCAATTAGTATGATGCGCCGAGCCCGGTGCATGCAATACAAATGAATGAATGCAAACATGCATAGCATATCGGTGCTAATTGAAACATGCCCTAAAATTAACCATCAAAAGCAGGTAAGTAAAAGGGAGAAAGACGTGGGGTTGGAAGACATGCATCACACACATGCACGCTTATTACACAATTTGCCCTCTCTCAGAGGGTCCGAATAAATAATACAAATTGACTAATTAACTAACTAACTAGCTAATTGATTATTACAAAACCACTTAACTAATTAACAAATTAATTACAAAACAGTCTGAATATTAAATTAAAGAGGCCGCCGCAGCTCCGCCTCAAAATGATTGGATGATGCATGCTCGATTCGCCTCGCTCGGAAACCCATCGCCATGTTCATGTTGCCTCTGTTTGCACTGTTTTATACCTCTGAAAGTTGCACAAGTCCCAAGGAAGCTTTAGAACCACTCCCTGAGCACTGAGGGATGTCACCGCCCATGAGAAAAGATCACCGGCCATGGAAATATAGTCACCGACCAAAATTGGGGCCATCGGCCAACAATACATAGCCGGCCGGCACTGAAGATGGCCGACCGGCCATCTCTTCCTGCAGAATCCTGTTTTGCTGCAGCAGAGGACAGACAAGGCATGGCAATGCATTTTCAAAGCAATGTTTGCACAACCACCCTCCTTATCATGTTTGAGACTCAAAGGAGGATGGTTCTCGACCCTTGGGCCATCAATCACGCATTCCAATGCATGATGACCCAAGGGGCCAAATGTGCACTTTGATGTTAAATGAAATGCACATAACACATAAGAGACCCTAACCTCTATCATGATTGATCAAGAGGCAAGGGATGCACACATAATGCAATGCTATCTAAGCATGCAAGAAAGCAAGCATGCAATGGACTTGGCATGCAACAACATACAATAGAACTAACATGTAACAACATGCAAAGGCAAGTATACCTAGACCAATGTAATACATGCATGATGAACTTAACAAAGCAACACAAGCATGCAAGCATGTAATATGCAATAGACATGCAACCTAAACATGTGGACATGTGTAGCATGCAACAACATGCAAAATGGAGCAAGCATGTAACAACATGGAAGACAAGCATGCAAACAAGCATGTGACTTCATTCAATCATGTAACAACATGTTAGACAACTTAATAAGAGATGCATGCCAAATGCAATACCACTTAAACATGCAACAATATGTTAATAAGCCGAGTATGCAACAACACACAAGGCAAGCATGCAACAACATGCAAAGGATGGACTTACACCAAGATGGACAGCTCTCTAATAGGTCCAAAACAGTGGCCAAAATGCTAAGTACATGAGGGCAAATGCACATACAAACATGCATGCTAAATGGTCCAGTACTTAAGCATAAAAGGGCAACTCTTAAGCACACTTAAAAGAAGATAAACATGGACAAGTGACATGCATTGTAAGCTCTGAAATCACGCATAGAGAGGTGCCAAACCAAATAAATAATGCAAGCATGGCATGCAAGAAAACCCAAAACTTTAAACTAGCCAAGAGACTCAAACCAAGGCTATGCGAAACATGAAGCATATGGCAAGTATGACCCAAAACAGTCCTAGATCATGTCAAAATGAGCCTAAAACATGCAATGACCAAAGCCAAAACAAGCCAAAACAAAGGGGCAAAATCATGAGGCATGCAAGGCCATCAAAGAGGTGTTCCACTACACCTAATACAACCAAACATGGCATAATTTAAGTGACCCAAAACAGAGTTATGGCATACCAAAATGAGCCCAAAAACCCACTTAGATGGCATCCCAATGACCTAAGCATGATGGCATACGCAATGACACATTCATGAGGCATAAAACACAAACTATCCAAGGCATGGAATAGGTGATAAATGCAAGTATTCAAGCATACTATATGGACTGAAATGAAATTCTAGGTTATGCCAAACCACTAAAATGATGCAAGTAGAGCATGCTAGAGGATTCAACACTCAAAGCCTACAAGCTAGATTATATGGTAGCTATACAAAGCAAGTCATAGATGACCCAAACAACCAAAATCAGACCTCAAGCATACCCAAACATGGATAAAAGTTTCTTGAAGTCGAGCCAAAATCATACTAGAAAGACATGTTACAACATGATGCATGTTAAGGCCAAAACATGGGATTACAAGACAAGTGTATGAAGCATACATGGCATGTCTAAACCAACTCAAAACAGAGTTGTATCATGGCAAAACAACCACAAATACCAGCTAAGACATGGTCAACATGAACTTAACAAAGGTGCTCACACATGAGGCAAATATGACAAGTATTGAAGACAACAAGGAGAGGGGATGGCCCTCTCCTTCTTAGGACCTCAAAACACCATCCCCACCACTGAAATCTAGTGGTGAGAAGGCCAATACAAGGTGGTCCCGGAGCTCACAAAGAAGGGCACAAAAAGAGGCCAAACAAGGCCTAAGAGGGGGTAAACAACCCCAAACACCAAAGTGGTCTTAAACAACTATTTTAACCACTTAAAAATAGAACTTTTATCAGTTATAAGTTAAGCTTAAAAATAGATGCAAGATAGGCTAAAAGATTATGCAAAAATGGGGAATAAAGAAGGTAGTTTCTCAAGTTTGAAGAACCTCTTCAAGAACACCACTCCAGTACCTTCCTTGGATCAAAACCAACCCAAGAACTCTGAAAACAACTCCTTAGAGCCTCAGCAACCAAGGATGGTGTAATGCTAGGTGTTTGTGTGCAATAGTGTAAACAAAAGTCACTTTAGAGCACAAAATACACACACAAAGGCAAAGAGAGGGAACTATAGAGATAGATAGATAGATACAAACTTCCTAACCCTAATTTTTTGAACCTCTGGAAAGGGAGAGGAGGTCCTCCTCTTATAGGAATTCAATTCCTAAGCTTCTTGGAGAAGCTAACATAAGGGAGCAAATCCCTCCATACACGTGTATGGAGGGGGTGTACAGCTGGCATAAAACATCTGCCAAAAGCAGATGGAAAGGGGTCGGCTGGAAAATATGGCCGATTGACCAATAAAAATGGCCGGCTGACCAAAACCATTGCCGACCGGCCAACACCTTTGGCCGGTAGTAAGAAAACAGGGCCGGTGGCCTCAAGCCAAGGCCGGTGAGGTGTGGGGATGGCCAACAAGCCATTCCCTGCCCTCAGAAGCAAAAACACAAGTGTTTAGTGCATAACCAAGCACAAACCAAACCAGTTGAGAGGTCTTGAGGCAAGGCACGCACCGAAACCTCCGAGAACTCAAGACAAACACGAACATGGATGATCACCGAGTGTTCAAATGGTGACGTCCAAGTCTTGAGAACGGTCAAAAATGGAGTGTCTACATACAGCATTATTACATATTTGCCCTCATGCAAGACGATTCGAATGAATGTCCAAGTGTCCAGATTAAGCTAACTATTACAAATTCAAATGAATTAATTTTAACTAACTATCAACTAGATAAACTAACCACTTATTACATACTCGAATGGATTCTAAGGTAACTATCTATCTAGCTTTATTACAACAACACATATTTACAACAACAATAATATGCAATGAAATTGCAATAACAATTTGATATTTATAACAACAATAATAATTACAATAATAAGATAAATAACGAAGCACAATGGTTGCATGCACAGTGTCCTGAAGCTGCTCTGTCTGCCAAGATTATTCTGTTTCACCCTTAGCCACCGCTCTCTGTTTCTGTAAAAAAAACCCCTACTGACTAAACATTGCAAGCCGGCCAACACCCAATGAGATCAGGCCAGGCCAAAACAGTGCCGGCCGGCACTAAATTTGATGCAAAAAGTGTTTTGTGCTCTGAGGTGAGGACAGTGCAGACATAGCCTTTCTAGGCCTTGTTTGTCTCTTCTACTTTTCTCTGTCATGTGAAACTCAAGAGAATAACAAATTCGCGTTCAAAACCATCAATTAGCATATGTTGATGGCTTGATGATCCTGAGCGTGTTTGGACAAAACTTAATAAATACGATGAAAAACCACCATTTCCTTCTATCATGAAGGCTCAAAGAGGAAAATGGACCCGCACCGAGTCCTATCCACGTATCATGGATTAATAAGTGACAATTCTCGGAACGATGGACTCGGCATAACCTCCGGCCGAATCCAACCAACTCAAAACCTGTTCCTTCTGTCGGTTACAATCATTTTCAGCCGATTTTATTAGTCCTTTCCATTCTTTAATCAATTTGTCCAATGTGACATTTAAGTCCACTAAATGAGAAGAAACGTCAAATGAGAGGTGATTCTTAGCATGAAAGACAGACTACGCCTTGATGATGAACCTCCGTAGAGATTAAGCCATTGAGCATAGGTCTCTTTCCCATGTCTTGAATAACCATCAGTCCTTTGAAATAACTCTCAAACAAAAGAAAAGAAGAAAAGGGGGAGATTGCAGAGATGATGGTGCGAGATTGATTATTACAATGAGACCCTTGATATAAGAATAAACAAAGAAAAGCTATCAAAGCATAGGTAACACAACACAACAAGCTAGATATAAAGATTGACAACACAATAGGCTATATATTTAAAGCATACACTAATTAAAGAAATTAGGACAGCCCTAAAACAGCACCTAACATGCAAAAACAGTGGCCAAAAGTGTATGAAAAGAGCATAAAAACAAAGCAAAGAAATAGATATAGGCAAGAAGGAACTAAACTAGTGAACAAAGACAAGGAGAGGTAGCCAACCCCTCCACTTTTGGGGACTTTAAACCATGATTTCCAACCCTTTTTCAACTCTGAAAATCAGTTGGAAAAGCAAAGAAAATGGTGCAAAAGAAGGGTGTGAGCTATGAAGTTAGGTGTAAGGAAGGGTGCTAACCCTTACCACCTTTGGTAGCCATTCGAACCCAAGTTTCAGCACTTGAAATAGGATCAAAACATACAAAAATACAAGGAATAGGTAGAGAAAGACAGAAATGAAAGCAAGAGAAAGGTGGTAAGCTTATACCTCTCAAATAAGGTAAGCTCTTGTTTGTAACACAAACTTGGTTGAAGCACACTCTGAAGCTTGAATTATAACTCACAAAACTCAACCAAGGTTCTAAGGTCTTGCTCTAAGGTTGTCTATGGTGTATAGATATAGTATAAGGATGATCAAATATCTCTAAGGTAGCTTGCACAAGAAGAAGGAGCTCTTAAGGGTTATTTAGCTTCTTTGAATTTTTTCCAACCTCTAACACTGAGATATATGGTCGTATTTATAGAATTTGAGAAAAAGAGGTCGTAAATATCTTCAAAAATGGACAGCTAGCCCATTCCCGCCTATAACTATATTTCTCGCCAAAAAGAGCTAGTCGGCTCCCATTGCAATATGGTCGGCTGCCAATGCATTCCCCTGTTCCCCTATTTTGGACACAGTGCAGATTGACACAGGGTTCAAAAATGAATTTCTAGGATACATTTAGTGCAAACATGAAAGGTTTGGGATTGGTTTCAAAGCTCGGACCTAAATTCCTTCGTTGAGAATTCGAACCACACTCAAAACAACTTTCATCATCGAGTGCACATGACCAAGCGTCCAAGTCTTACGGGTGGTCAAAAATAGGGTGTCTACAATTGCCCCTCTTTGACAGAACTCGAAGTCATGAACTGACATGAGTGAATGTCAAAGCCCAGAGACGACCCATTTGACAAGGCCGTAAGACTTGGGCAAGAAAACAAATCGAAATACAATTGCAAAAGATTGAACCCGAAGGTTGCCTACGTATCCTCCTTGCAATGAATCAAACTTGCATAGTTCAAGGGCAGAATGCAAAAATGATATGCAGGAAATATAACTTATGATCATGCAATGAAATAAGTTTAATGAAAATAGCAAGCGACGAAACAATGCTATAAGGAAAACAAGAACGCAACCTTGAACGAAAGCGTAAATTAGAGCAAAGCAAATCCAACCATGTCTCACACGGAAAGAAGTGAGTAAATAAACACGTCTCATGTGAAAAAGACAAACAAAGTACGAACTAAACTACGTCTCACGTAGAAAGGAAGACAGGATGGCGTGAACAAACAAGCGCATCTGCTGTTTTAAACCAAGTTGAACAATCCTAACGCGTGAGGAGGAAAGGTGGTGTGAACACCAGGCGCACCTCATGTTTTTAACCAAAAGGAAACCATCTTAACGTGTCTCACGTGATAGGAGGAGAGGTGGTGTGAACAACAGGCGCACCTGTCATTTTTAACCGATTGAACAATCCTAACGCATCTCACGCAATAGGAGGAAGATAGTGTGAACACCAGACTCACCCGATGTTTTTAACCAAGATAAACAATCTGAACGCATCTCACGCAATAGGAGGAACAGTGGTGTAAACACCAGGCGCACCCGATGTTTTTAACTGATTTGGACAATCTTAACGCGTCTTACGTGAGAGGATGAGGATGGTGTGAACATTGGGTGCACCCAATGTTTTCAACCAATTTGGAAAATCTTAACACGTCTCACTCAAGAGGAGGAGGATGGTGTGAACATCGAGCGCACCCGATATTTTTAACCGATTGAGCATTCCTAACTTGTCTCATGCGAGAGGAGGAAAGGTCAACAAAGGAACTCCGAAAGCCTAGTAAAACAAAAATTAACCCATCCCAGGAAGGCCTCGGGGAGTGAAGCCCATGAAGATAACACAAAACAAGGTGCAACGTGAACGCGAGTTTTACAATTCAAAAACGCATCAATCCAACAAGATGCTCGAGTTAGACAAATAAAGAGCAAGTCTGCCAATTTCAAAGATAGGCGTACCAAAGCATAAATGAACAAAGCGCTAACGAAATCACGGAATAAGTTATGACTTCGAAACAACTTTAAACAAATCAAAACAAATAAATTAAAGCAAATAATAGAAACAAATTATAAATCAAACAAATCAAATTCTATTTCCTTTTTCTTTTCTTTCATACATATTTTTATGATGATTTTTTCTTTCTTCTTCTCTTCTTTTTTTTGGTCTTCATTTTTTCGTTTTCTTTTTCCTTTGTTTTTTGTTTTTTCTTCTTCCTCTCTTTCTTCTTTGTTTTCTTTCCTTTCTTTCCTCTCTTTCTTTTGCACCTCCCCCAAACCAAACTGAAACCCAACATTGGAACATACTGAAATAGAACAAAACAAAAACTGGGTTTACATTTGGAGCCGGCTGGCTCCAAATGAAGTAAGGTTGGCAGAAAATAGAGCCGGCCGGCTCGCGATGACGGTAGGGGCAGATTCGGCAAATACCACGCCCATGGTTGGTTTAAATCAAACCCAACCCTCCTTTCACACAACCCCACATCCGAAAAACCTCTCTCTCTCTCTCTCTCTCTCTCTCTCTCTCTCTCTCTCTCTCTAAATTTTGCCTATTTTCACAAAACCCACAAACCCTCGCGAATTTTTTCGTAAAAACCCACTCACTCCTCTACGTTTTGAACTGAACAAAATTAGATTTTGTTGAGTTTTGGGTTTTTCCTTGGTTTTTCTTGCTCATTCCCACAATTTTCCTTATGATTTCCTCTACCCCCTCTTGATTTTCAACTTCTTCTTCATATCTCTCTCCTAGGGCTTAGATTTGGGGTTTTTCATCTAATCTCACTCACTTGCACATTCTTCTTTATTTTTCCTCTATTCTCTTCATGGCTAGTTGTGACCTCCCCATCCTCGACCCTGTTGTTGATATTGGAGCCGTCCTTGGCGAGGACATCGAGGCTGAGGACGTGCCCGAGCCCGTATTGCCTCCCTTGGTTAATAGACCATTTGACGCGGCCACTTACCAGCCACGTACACAAGCCCTGGTCCCAGGTGGTATCCTGTGCTTCAAAGGTCTCATTCCCGGGATCAACGAGGACTGCGGGAGCCCACTGAGCATCTATTTGCCGATGCCTCCATGGTAAACACTCTTTTCTTTGTTTCGAACGTATTGAACCTTGTAAACAAATCTCACACAATGAATACTAACATCATTTCCACATTACAATTGATAGCAAGGAGGATCAGAGGCCACAGGTTAATCTCTGGCCCCAGGCACTAGTACGAGAGGCTTCCGGCAGAAATGCAAGCATTAGTTAACATAGCTGGCTTCGGACCCTTTTGCTCAGGACTAGTGCAGATGAGGGCTGACCCAGTACTTTACGGCGCCCTGGTGGAGCGATGGTGGGACACAACGGCTTCGTTTCATTTCTCATCGATCGGGGAGATGACCTTGACTCCATACAACTTCACGATGCTCACTGGCCTGCGGGTAGGGGTTGGCAATCCGATCTCGTTCGATCCAGACATGGCACAGTGGAGGACCGCACAACTCCATCTTCTCGGAGTGATCCCGGATACTGCTAGTCCTGGGATGGTGAGATACAGCTGGCTCCTGGAGCACTTCTCTGATCTTCAGCCGGCTACTTCGGAGGAGGTCGCCCAGTATGCTCATGGATTTCTCTTGTATCTCATTAGTACTACCCTGTTTGCGAATAGGGAAAATACCATGGGGCTTTACCTCTTAAGAGCATTGGTGGATCTGCAGCGGGCGGGAGAGTATGACGGGGGTGGTGCCGGCTTGGCCACCCTGTACTGCTATATGAGCTCTGCTTCCCACCGCAAGGTGGACTTAATTGGCGGCTATTGGAGAGTCTGGGAGGTACGCTTCACGCTTCCTTTTCCTACTTTGCTTTACATTTTCCTGTTCATATCTACTTATCTACTATGTTCATAATTTCTTATTGACTTTCTTGTAGCTATGGGTTTACACATATTTTACCTCTCTTGCTCCGGTCCCAGTATGGCCACTTGAGTTGTCAGTACACCACTCTCGGTACTGCAACTCTCGATTTGAGCAACGTAGCCACGTAGATCGAGACTTCCCTTACTTCCGCCCTTTTTTTGACACCATTACCGCGGATCAGGTAACAAAATACTAATCTTTACATTTTACTGTATCCATGCTATTGTCCCACACTACACTATCATTCTCATACTATTGTCCCATACTGCATTATTTCTATATTTCTTAGACTTTTGACACCGGCCACTTGCGTTGCATATTCTGTTCACAGGTTGACTGGCATCCCTAGGCTAGCATCCATAGGCAGGCATCCCCCAGGCTTCGAGGGTGCTTTATGTTGCCGCATGGGAGGCCTCCACCATGCGAATTCTTTTTGAGGGCCCCGTCAGCAAAGCGTACTACTTGGGGGAGCGATTGATCCGCCAGACCCAGGTCTGGTATGAGGATTACTGATGATCTCCAAAATGGGCCTCTGATCGACCACTTGATGCAGGGAGAGGCAGAGATAGATACCACGAGGCCGGCAAGTTCCCCGCATTCTTACAGACCCGGGTGATGGCTCCTCTTACCAGGGGTGTCACCCGTGTACTCCCTGAGGCTGCTGTCGCTGATGTTAGAGGTGCTCCTGCTGCCGCTGTTGCAAAAGGTGCCCCTGTTGTTGCACTTATTCCTGGGCTTCTTGCGATTCCACAAAGGTCGTATACATGTGACCAAATGGGGTGATTGAGCAAATCCCCCTTGAGCATATCAAGGAGAGGGATCACAGACTAGTGGTTTGTCCATGTGTAGAGGAGGTACACATTTCTTTCTGTTTCTACCCACTATACTTTCTTATTTCTCTCTATTGTACTTGATTACTTTACCCCACTGTACTTAGTTTTCCACTATTTTGCAGGTGCCTGCGGCGTATGTTGATGATCTCCTCTGGACGATTGATCGGCTACTCCTCATGGTGTAGAGAAGACAGACTGCTCTGGCTACTCATTGGATTGAGGTATGCTTCGTTGGTGTCGATAGTTCACTGTTGTTTCCATACTGTTTATACTCATACTGGTCTATACTCTTGTTACTCAATACCGATATATGTACCCTTTTCAGCTTGAGCCGACACGAGTGGCACCTACAGGACCTCCTCCAGCTAGAAGGAGAGGGAGATGGGGCCCAGCGAGTAGACGTGGATGGGCTGACCGGGGACGAGGCAGCGCTTACCTTCTGAGGAGTCTTTTGATGAATCTACGACCCCCGAGGATAAAGGAGAGGAAGTCGACTTGCAGTCTAGTAGCCCTAACGACGACAGTGGCGCACCTCCTCCGCAGCCGAGGAGGAAGAGGGCGAGGATGTTTTGATTTGTTTCTTCGTTGCTTTCTTGCTTCTTTTTTTTGTTTTTTTTTTCTTCTTTTTCTTTTGTTTTTTTTTTTTTTTCCTTTTTCTCCTTTTGCTTTGTAGTTAAGCACTAGCTTTAGATAGATCCCTTGTTTTTATTTTTGAAGACTTTTTCTTTTATTTTGCTATTATAAACAATCATCGGGGTTAGACCCGGCAATTTCTAATGAGAATATTTTTTTTGGATGATTTCTCTTGCGTTGCGTAGCATGTGATGACTGAATGAATGGTGCCATTGTTGCATGGTTGCATGATAATCTTGTATAAAGCTTTAGACCTGTGAATGCTTGCTTTTGAATTATTCTTGAATCGGATAACCACCTACAACCGGACAAAAAACAAAACACAACTCGATGACAGAAGAACAAAATGAAAATAACCTAAAAACACTTAACAACACTTGATACAACCAAAACAAAACCCAAAACACAACCCCAGGTGCACCGAGGTGAGAACCTGCCTTGTCTACAACTGTTTTGATCTGGGCAGTCATTGAGAGTCGGCCGGCTCCAAATAAATGCAGTTGGCTTCGAATGAGAGTCAGCCGGCTCTAAAAATGGTGTCGGTTAGTGCAGTCTAAGTGTCCTGCACTGCTCATGCTCAAAGTCTATAAAAGGTGACCCCAGATTGCTTTCTTGGCAGAATAACAAGTTTTTGGTACTCTGCCCTCAAAATGAAAATTCTTCTCAACAATAGACATCGAGACTGGATAACCACTCTAGACGGCTCGAAAAAGGTGAATTTTTGCAGTTTCGACGTAAACGCTCTTTTTCCTTTGAGTCGCACTTCACTTTTCTTTCCATTCCTCCACACTACTACTCAATATTGGAACCCAATCACACATGTATTTCACTTTGGTTCACAGGAAATGTGTCCAATGCTCAAAGAATTTCAAGCCTTGATGGATTCCCAGCGCGATGAAGAAATCATGCCGCAACCTCGTTTCGGCCATGCTCGGGCACTTGGACGCATGTGTGGGTTCTCATTACACGAGGCTCGGTCTTTGGCACATGACGGAGAGTTAGACATTCCGGCTTAGTTGGTTTTCAGCTATGGAAGATAGGAGCAACCTTCTCTAGCAAGGCTACCGATAACATGCTCTCTGTTTATCCTTACTTGCGCAATTCCTCCTTACCCCTAGCTATGGCGGAGGCAACATCCAATTGATCGAAGTGGCCCAATGTATGAAAGAGGGCAAGAGTTGCATGGCTTTAGTACTAGCTGAGACCCTGATGGGTTTAGATGCTTTCCATCGGTGAGAGACCGTTCGGTTTGTAGGGAGTCCGTTACTTCTCCAAGTATTATTTCCCACCCTTCTAATTTATGATTTTCACATCACTCAACACTCAATCTCTGTCTTTTTCTCGAAAAACCTTTTTCTTACTTTTCCCTCATCGTACACCTCTCTATTCTTTAATTTCTCTTTATTTTCATCCTTCCCCAGGTATAGCTTATGGATAAACTGAAAGTAGTGGACCCTTGCCCTTAGTACTTGACCAGAGCTTACTTTTTTCGCCAACGGCTAGTCAATTTTCCTTTAGAGAGGTTATGGTGTGAATGGATGTGTAGCCGATCCACAGCTGACATAGCTTGGCATTGCCCCTGGCTTGATCTAACTAGAATGAGCTACAGCATGTCCCACCAGTCGGGTGTAGAGTTAATTGGCCTCACATGTTGCGTGTTCTATTTCCCTCTTCGATTTAGACGCCAATTTGGACAAGATCAAACTTGTCTAGATGAAGGAGTGGAATACACGGCTTCATTTCCGGTTCATGCCTCGCACTTGCCCCAGTATCTTGCTGCTTGGAGGATGAGAGAACTCCTGGCCCCTGCCCCTAGCTTTAGTTACGCGCTTTTTGGCGAGTGCTTGGCTTGGCTTGAGGACGAAACACAGGTTGGGCCAACTTTGGCTGTAAAGACTTCCATGAGTGCAAGCAAAAGACATAGGACCACCTGACTTACCTGTGGTCCTAGTTTTATTACTTTGATATTTTCTTTTCAAGTTTTATGATGTAGAAGAAACTTTAATTTAATCAAAAGTTGGAATATGTACTTGTGTTGAAATTAATGGAATTAAAGTTGTGAGCACTGAAAATTTTCCTTCTGGTCCCAAAATGATCCAAGTTGTAAAAGGTAAATTTTTGAACATAATCAACTTTTATTAAAAGCTTTTCAAAACCGTTTTTTGGGAATGATCACCACTTGACACACATGGAATCAACCCTCAAGATGTACAGCCCCGAATCAGAAGATCGTAATTGCCCATAACTGCATCTACCACATCGGCCCTTCTACCAACATGAAGACCACACAACCGAGCTAACTGATAATGGAGAAAGATGACCTAATCAAATATGAACGAATAGAACAATTGAGTTGGAGATGGTTACGGTCGAATTTCAGGATAAAGTTGCCTACATATCCCAAATATGGGAATCAGGCCTTACGTAGTTCGGTGAAGGTTCACTCGAGTATTTATTCTCTCCTTTTGTGCTCTAACTTTTGCCAAAGCTGCCCTTTCGAGTTTTCACTTTTCGAGCTCAGTTTTTTTTTATTTTTAATTTTTATATGCTCTAACTTTTACCTAGGTCGCCCTTTCAGGTTTCAGCCTAGCGAGCCTCTCAAGGGTAAGTATTTCTTCAACTTGTCCATGATGATCGACTATCAAAACCCCAAGCCATCGAAATCCATAAGAATAACTACTCCCCCGGACCAGATTGATTTGATGACATGAGGATCAGTCCAATTAGGTCGGAACTTGTCCATAGGATCGTGAATAGGGGCTCGGTTATCCTTCAGCACATGCCCCATTCTTTGAGGTTTCTGGACTTAACTTTCTTATTAAAAGCCCTAGCAATTCTGTGTTGGTAGCCCTGGACGTGATACAACGCCTTCAGCCTTTTCTTATCAAATAACATCAATTTTTCAAATCTGCTCTGTTGCCAGTCCACCTCCGCTATCTAACACTCAGCCATAATCCGTAGCTACGGTACTTCAATTTCGATTGGCAAAACAGCCTCCATCCCATAGACGAGAGAATAGGGGGTTGCCCTTGGAGATGTTCGAATTGATGTTCTATAGCCCAAAGTGCAAATGACGGTTTATCTGGCCAGTCCTTGTAGGTTTCTACCATCTTCTGCAGGATTTTCTCAAGTGTTTTTGTTCGCAGCCTCAACGGCTTCATTGGTTTGTGGCCAATAGATTGATGACTTATGAAAATCCACATTATACTTCTTAAGCAAGTCTATCACATCTTTCTTGAAGTGTGAGCCATTATCTGAGATGATCTCATTCAGAACCCCATACCTACAGATGATGTTGTTCTTGATAAACTTAGCCACATGCGACGCCTTTAGCACAGAGTAAGACTGGGCCTGCACCCACTTAGTGAAGTAGTTGATCGCTACCAAAATGAACTCATGCCTGTTTGACCCCTTTGGCGAGACTGCCCCAATGACATTGATTCCCCAAACTGAGAAAGGCCACGATGAAGTCATGTTGTAGAGCTTCAACGGAGGTATGTTCATGCGATTGGCATGGATCTGATATTTGTGGCATCGTTGTACAAAGACAATACAATCCTTCTCTATTGTTGACCAGGAGTAGCCTTGTCTAAGGATTTTCTGAGCTAGCATCACACCATTGATGTGACCTCCGCACTCTTCTCCGTGAATGGCCTCCATAAGGCATTTCGATTCCTCCTCCTCAACACACAGCTTATGCATTCCTAAATGGCCTTTTTTGTACAACTTTCCCCCGCAGATGATAAATTGGACGGCCAGACACCGTATTCCCCATTTGTCCTTGGCATTTGCCCTTGGTAGATACGTCTCTTTCTCCAGGAAATTTCAAATGTCGTAGTACCAAGGTTTTTTGTCTGAAGCCTCATCTATCGAGGCAACAGTCTCATAGGCCGGCATGTACTTCTGTTTAATGATGATCAGACGCATCCTGACTCCCAATAGAATATCTACCATAGAAGATAGAGTTGCTAGTGCATCAGCAAACTGGTTGTTCTCCCTTAGCAGATGGGTAAATGTTAGCTTTTCAAACCTCGGGATTAGCATGTCCAGGGCTTGATGATAGACCTTCATTTTCTCCTCTTTAATCGGCCAATCTCCGTTGGCTTAAGAAACAACCAAGTTCGAATCTCCAATGACGTCCAACCTTATTGCCCCTAGTTCTGGGGCCGCTTCCAACCCAGTAGTACACGCCTCATACTCTACTTCATTATTGGACACTTTGAACCGGAGTTTGAAGATTGAGGGTATATGGGAGTCATCGGGTGCTATCAGCAACACACCGATCCCATTACCATATTGATTAGACGCTCTGTCAAAGTACATCATCCACATTTCCTCCTCTATTTTCAAAATATCTTCATCTGGGAACAAACACTCCACCGCTTCATCCCTTTTTACTTGGTGGTCTACTAGGAATTCCACTATAGCTCTCCATTTAACCGACTTGCATGTGACATATTTGAGATCAAATTCGGAGAGAAGAAGAAACCAACGAGCTAGCCTACCCGTAAGCGCGGGTTTCTCAAAGAGATATTTGATGGGATCTAACCTCGAAACCAGGATTACAGAGTAGGCTAACAGGTAATGCCTCAACTTCTGGGTAGCCCACACCAAGGCTAGGCAAGCTTTCTCGAGAGGAGTGTAACGGGTCTCGTAATCTAGCATCTTCTTGCTCAAGTAGTAAACGACTTTCTCCACCTTGGCTTCTAACTCCTGAGCTAACATGCACCCCATGGTTGAATTTGTCACTGACAAGTACAAAATCAGCGGCTTTCCCGGTTCTGGCGCTAATAACACAGGTGGATTCTGCATGTACTGCTTGACTTGCTCAAAGGCAAACTGACAGTGATCATCCCATTGGAATTTTTGTCCTTTCTTCATGAGACCAAATAGTGGTTCACAAGTCAAGGTTAATTTTGAAATAAATTGTCTTATGAATTGCACTTTGCCCAAAAAGCCGCACACCTCCTTTTCTGTCCTTGGTGATGGCATTTCTAAGATGATCTTGATTTTGAAAGAATCTACCTCAATTCCCCTCTGTGTAATTAAGAAACCCAGCATTTTCCCTGTTGTTACCCCAAAAGTACATTTCTGCGGGTTCAACCTCAATCTATACTCTCTAATCCGTTGAAAGAATTTCTCTAGTGTGGTGTACTGGCCCTCTCGATTTTCGAACTTAACAATCATGTCGTCTACATACACCTCAACCTCTTTGTGGATCATATCATGCAAAATGGTGGCCGCAGCCCTTTGATAGGTTACCCCAGCATTCTTCAACCCAAACATCATAACACGGTAGCAGTAGGTACCCCACGGAGTAGTGAAAATGGTCTTCTCTCTATCCTCAGGAGCCACAGAATTTGGTTTTACCCGGAAAACCCATCCATGAATGAGAGCAATGCCTAGCCCGCGGTGAAGTCTACCAACTCATCAATGTGTGGCAGTGGAAATCATCCTTCGGACTAGCCTTATTCAGATCCCAGCAGTCAACACAAACTCTGATTCGGCCGTCTTTCTTTGGAGCCGATACAATATTAGCCAACCACGTCAGATACTTAGATACAATCAAGAACCCTACCTCGATCTGCTTAGTGACCTCTTCCTTAATCTTCAAAGCCCAATCTGGGCAAACTTTGCGTAGTTTCTGTTTCACTGGTTGGACCCCAGGGTCAATAGGGATCTGATGCTGTACAATCTCAGGGTCGATTCTAAGCATGTCTTCGTAGGACCACGCGAAAACATCTTTGAAATTTTTTAATAAAGCGATTAAAAGCTCGCGTTCCTCCGAAGACAACGTGGACCCGATCTGGACCAAGCTCAGACCCTCTTCAGTACCCACATTAATGCCAATGATTTCATCCGTACAAGGCTTAACATGCCTCTCCTCCTCTTGGTCAACCAAATTTTTCAAAGCCCAAGGAATTTCTTCCCCTTCGTTTATGTTAAAATTTTGAAAATTAAGATCAGTACAACAAACCAAAGCACAGAGAAGTAGGCAAAGTCTACAGCATTCCATTCAAAAAGTCTGGATTTTTTGTTACAGTAGACTGAAAAGAAAAACTAAAAGACGACCTGGACAGGACCTTGGTATCCGGGTTACCACTCCAGAAGTACTAGACTCAGAAGAACTCAAATCTGACTCTGACTCCATAGACTCAGTGGAATTAGATTCGGACTCACTATCCGATCCAGAACTACTGATGACGCCCTTCTCAAACTTCCAGACCAGGTGTGGAGCCTCAGATACATCCACGATAAGATTGAAGAAATTTGTTGCTGGGTTATCCCCGATCATTGAGATAGTAAAACTATCCCCCAAGTTGGCGGACTCAACTCCAGTGTTAGCACTTGCCAGTAGGTCAGCCATCTCTTTTCCCAACAGCTCCTCTTCTGCCAAGTCCACACTTGCGACACGGCCTTGTTCCATACTTATGTTCAGGTCTGCCTGCTTATCCTCCTCTTCTGGCAACTAATGTCCAAAGAAAATCTCAAACCCCGGATATCTCATCTTCATCTCCCAATCGTACCAAGGCTTTGGAAATCCATAGAAGGGGAAATCTTCCCCTTGGTGGACAAAGCGTCCGTTCAAGGTCCCCCATATTGGTTTGTGGACTAACTCATACTACCTCCCAGTCCTCTTTGCTTTAATTCTTCCTCTCAACTCCTGTCATTTCCTTTGCCAGTCTTCAGCAGTAGGTTTGTATCACAGCCCAAAAGCATGGGGGTTATGACTAATGTCTTTGGCAACAGTGCCTCCCTGCCTACCACTTCAGCTCAGTCCTAATCCAAGCATATGCCCCTATTTGTTCATTATGTAGATGGACTGGGCACTCACATAAGTCCCATTGTCCTTCGCCATAATGGTTTGGACCAATCAAACCTCTGTCAATGAGAAGCTGGAGAGGAATACATCATCTTCCCCATGTATGATTTCCAGCAAGGGTGCGGTAGTTCCCTGGGAGGATGGATCACAGAATTGTTGCACACCGTGGCAATCCCGCCTTTGAAGGTGTACTTCACTGACTGATGGATTGTTGACGATACAGCCCTCATTTGATGTAGCCAAGGCTTTCCCAGTAGTAAGTTAAAGGTTGCCGGTACATCCATTACATGGAATTCTACCTCATGTTCGGACATGCCGATTAGGATATGACTCTTGAACATTCCCATAACATCTCAGCTAGTATTGTCATAAGCCCAGATGGCTTGAGTTGTGGGCGTAAAGTCGGCCGGCCTCAAACCGATGGCATAGGCAGTCCTCACTGGATATACATTAATCGTCGATCTGGTATCTACTAACACCACCGGAATCCACTTTTTTCAGCTTTCCAAGGTCACATATAGGGGCCAGTTGTGGTTGGCACCCTCAGGTGGCAACTTTTTATCCGTAAAGGATATTACCAGCATAACGTCCCCAGATGTAACCAATGACACCAATTGGTCAGCGGTGGTGTCGATAAGCAGTTTTGTTCAATTCATAGCCTCTAGCAGTGCTTGCTTATTTGCCCAAGAGGCCAGTATCAGTCCCCAAATTGATATGTCGGCCTGAATTTTCTTAAGATGTTTCAAGACCAGGTTTTCTTCAACATCCTTCTCTTTTGCTCTCTCAACCTCCTTCCCAGAGGTCTCCAGCTAATCTAACGCCGCGGATTTGAAGTACCGACCTCTTCGGGTCATGTGGTTAATCTTGTTAGTATACCACGTATCATTAGGGGTGCGAGCTTTCCACCCTTCATCCGTGTAGGCATGACTCAAATCATTATCTTCCCACCACTCCCCTGCGATCATAGCCAGGCTTTTATCTGGTTCCACTTGAAGCATGTTTACATCCTGTCCTCCGTCATCATACCATTCCTCTTCCACAACAGTCTTAGTTTCTGTGTCCCAGTACTTTCTAAGCTTTCTCAGCATTCTTTTCCTGTCATTGGGCTTCCATTCTTGCTTGCCCGGGCTCTGAATATCATCTGTTGTTGACTCGATCTCTATTTTTCCTTTCCTTTTTCCTTGTTCCAGGGCTATCCTTCTTTGGATTTCTTCCACTCTTTCAAGCTAGAATTGCTCCAACATTTGTTCGTTTTCAGTTCAGGGTGTAACCTTAGCCTTTGCTTTCCCGATCTCTCTTGTTCGTCCCTCCTTATCTGACTCCTCGTCGCTCGACCACACGTTGCTTGTCCCTAGCTGGCTTGCATCTCACCATCACATTTGGACACTGCTTGTTTCCTCTTCTTCAAAGAAGTACAAGTTCTCTAGATCCTCCTCCAGATCTACCAAATCCTCTTCTAAGTCAGCCAAGTTATTTAGGCCTTGTTCAGGCCAATCGTTCTGATGTTGCCCTAATTGGCCTTCCCCGATAGCATTAATGTCGAGAAAGTCCAGCAATATGACTATTGGATTTGGCTAATCGACGGCCACAATGTATAAACTGGGATCATACTCCTCTATGAGCAAGACCCTCTTCTCTATGACACAGGTATCAGACGACCCTGTCGTCGGTGCATTCTTCTCTTTCTCCATTTCTACTACCATAAGCCTGGGTTGGGTTTGTGGTGTCAGGTCTATCATGCACATGTCTGTGCCTTTGGTAGGTGGGATGAGGTCATATATGCGATAGGGTTGAAAGTAGGCAGTATTGTATGGATGTGGTTAATGTTTCTGGGCGAGGGAACTTGGTTATGTGCAGGAAGTGGGTTGGTAGTCACATTTAGTTTAGGTAGGGCGATGACTTTGTTGTCAATGAGATCCTGGATCTCATGACGTAGACGGTAGCATAGGTCTATGGGATGACCGTGTTGTTGGTGGAAGAGACAGTGTTGGGTCCGGTCATGTTTAGGTGGCAGTGGGTCCGGGAGAGATCGTGGATCGAGAGGCTTGAGATGCCCCCTTTCCATCAACATTATGAGGGTGCGGGTTGGACTCATATGGAGAGGGGTAAAGATTCTTCGATTCTGAGGTGGACCCATGGTTTGTGAGGTTTGTGAGGTTGTGGCAGCAAAGGGGTCAGCCATCTTGGCCGTCGTAACAACGGTACTAACATCTACAGGCCATGGAATAGTGCTATTATTAGCATTGGTACTCCGATAGAATGGCCTTCGTGCAGGTTTGCTCATTCTATGGATAATGCCCTTTTTGATTGCACTCTCAATCTGGACCCCCAGCTCATGGAGGGAAGCAAATGTAGACAACGGCACCACTATCATTCTATGTAACATGTCTGGCTCAAGGTTTTGGACCACTAGCCTGACTTGCTCTCTTTCGAGAGGTCTATTTGTCATCCGAGCTGCCTTGGCTCTCCACCTGGCGATGAAATCGATGAATGATTCTTTGGGGTTCTGGGTAGTAGCCTCCAGCTCACTAATGGTTACCTCTATCTGAGTGTTATATGAATACTGGTTAACAAATGCCTCAGATAGCTCCTCTCAATTCCGCTTTGTTGAGTCTTCCAACTTAGCATACCAAATGGCCGCCACATCAGACAGGGTTCTCCCAAACAACAAAAGCTTCTATGCCTGAAACAAACCCATAGCCCTCAACATGTCTGAAAACAACCGGACATGCACATTCAGATCCTTACACCCATCAAATTTGTCGATGTGGGGCATCTTAAATTTTTCTGGTAGTTTGATCGAAGCCTCAATGTATCCATCCTCAACGTCGAGAATTGAATTGAAGCCCTGGGACTTTTTCAATGCTTTCTCAAGCCTAGCAATTTTGATTAGGGCCGGATCAATTTCATTGAAGTCAAAAGGAAGGATTCCCGTAGGTGGTTGTGCCATGGGCCTATAAGCCAGAGTCGGTGGAAACATGTCCTGAGGATTTGGGACTTGCAGATTTTCAACTGGTGGGGGTGGGTCAGGATTTGGCTGGGCAACCAGGACTAGATGCACAGTTAATGCTGATACCCCAGATGTATAGCGTAGATCGGCGATAATTTCATCATGTGCGGCCATCCTCTGGTTTACATTATCCATGGTTCTCTGCACTACAACAAAAAACACATTTGGTAACCCAAAAATTGGTCGCCAAAAGTACAAATTTCGTCACCAAAAGAATCGGCGACAATTATACAATTGGTCGCCAAAGGCCTGTCACTAAAAGTATTGGCAACGAAATCAAAAACTGTCACCGTATGTAGACATTTAGCGACAAGCAAAATTGGTCACCAAAAATCATATATTTTGTCGCTATAAAATTACAGTTTGTCGCTAAAAGGTTAAAATTTGGATAGGCTATGTGGTTTTAGCGACAAATAAATGCGTCACCAAAAGTACTATTTAACGACAAAATTACTTTGGTCGCTAAAAATCACGTTTTTAGCGACGAGTATGTTTTGGTTGCTAAAAGTTATTGGAATAACCACTAACTTTTAGCGACAAAAACAATATGTTGTCGCCAAATATATTAACAGTAACCAAAATACCACCTGTCACTAAAATTCACTACACAAATTTTGATTTCAAAATTTTCCTGTTCAAAATAATCCAAAACACCTGTTTTCTTGTGCACAATATATACACAAATGTAATGTAAATAATAATACACATATGCAAGACATTCATAATAATTCAAAATTAATACCTATGAAAAATCCCAATAAACATAATTACAATTCTCTGACAATCTAAAACATGCATACCAAAGTACTTACAAACTATTAACATCAAACCCATAAATATATTATCAAATCCTATGTCAAAATATTTTCAAAATCACAACCAAATATTTTGATGTTAAACATCTAACCAACAAGTCATTTACTAATATCCTATGTCAAAATATTTGCAAAAACACAACACCAAATATTTTGATGCTAAACATTTAATCCATAAATCATTTACCAAAATCCTATGTCAAAATATTTCCAAAAACACAAAATCAAATCTTCTAATGCAGCCCAAACTATTTTCCACCATTGCCAATCTGTCACATGGAAAAAGAAAAAACAATATTAGATTGACAAAAAAAAAACCTCGATATGAACTTCACAATTTTGATTTTAATTTTGTAACAGGAAGTCCAATTAGGTGTTATTTGCTTACACAAGTCTATTTAGGCTTGAACAAGCTACCTGTGCCAAGTTTCGGTGGTTTCAGTGGTCATTTTGCAATATTGGCCTCCGAACGGGCCTTTTAAGTCTTGTGTTTTACATTTTTTCTTGTAATTTTCTAACCGGAAATCCAATCGAGGTCTCGTTTGTTCCTACAAGTCTATTTAGGTTTGAACAAGCTGTCCGTGCCAAGTTTTGGTGGTTTCGGTTGTCATTTCGCAATTTTGGCTCTTGAACGAGCCTTTTAAGTCTTGTGTATTACAATTTTCCTTCTAATTTTCTAACCGGAGATCCAATAGAGGTCTCGTTTGTTCGTACAAGTCTGTTTAGGCTTGAAAAGGCTGTCCGTGCCAAGTTTTGGTGGTTTCGGTGGTCATTTTGAAATTTCGGCCCCCGAACGAGCGTTTTCAGTCTTGTGTTTTACATTTTTCCTTCTAATTTTTTAACCAGAAATCCAATCGAGGTCCCGTTTGTTCCTACAAGTCTATTTAGGCATGAACAAGCTGTCTGTGCCAAGTTTCAGTGGTCATTTCGCAATTTCAGCCCCCGAACGGGCCTTTTAAGTCTTGTGTTTTACAATTTTCCTTCTAATTTTCTAACCGGAGATCCAATTGAGGTCCTGTTTATTCCTACAAGTCTATTTAGGCTTGACCAAGCAGTCTGTGCCAAGTTTCAGTGGTTTCGATGGTCATTTTGAAATTTTAGCCCCCGAACGGGCCTTTTAAGTCTTGTACTTTACATTTTTCCTTCTAATTTTTTAACCGGAAATCCAATCGAGGTCTCGTTTGTTCCTACAAATCTATTTAGGCTTGAAAAAGCCGTCCATGCCAAGTTTTGGTGGTTCCGGTGGTCATTTCGCAATTTCGGCCCCCGAACGGGCCTTTTAAGTATTGTGTTTTACAATTTTCCTTCTAATTTTCTAACCGCAGATCCAATCGAGATCCCGTTTGTTCCTACAAGCCTATTTAGGCTTGAACAAGCTGTCTGTGCCAAGTTTTGGTGCTTTCGGTGGTCATTTCACAATTTCAGCCCCCGAACGGGCCTTTGAAGTTTTGTATTTTACAATTTTCCTTCTAATTTTCTAACCGAAGATCTAATCGGGGTCCCGTTTGTTCCTACAAGTCTATTTAGGCTTGAACAAGCTGTTCGTGCCAAGTTTCAGTGGTCATTTCACAATTTCAGCCCCCGAGCGGGCCTTTTAAGTCATGTTTTTTACAATTTTCCTTCTAATTTTTAAACCGGAGATCCAATCGAGGTCCCGTTTGTTCCTACAAGTCTATTTAGGCTTGAACAAGCTGTTCGTGCCAAGTTTTGATGGTTTCGGTAGTCATTTCACAATTTCGGCCCCTGAGCGGGCCTTTTAATTCTTGTGTTTTACAATTTTCCTTCTAATTTTCTAACCGGAGATCCATTCGAGGTCCCGTTTGTTCAACACAACCAGACATATTAAATGAAATGCTTGTAGTGATTTGAAAAGTAAATTATGAAAAATATACTTACAAAAGTGTTTGTCAATAAGATTCCTCTGGATAATCATTTTCATCAACTTGCATGCCTGCCCGATCCTTGGTCATCCTCATAAACTTCTCAATCTCTTCAAATCTTTTGTTTTGCATTTCAATCATTTTAGCTTGCTCTTGTGCTACCAGGTTCTAGGCTGCAATTTGTTCTTGCTGGACCTCGGACAAATTCTTCAATGACTCTAGTTCTTTTTGTAGGCTCGAAACCACCTTAGTATGTGCTTGTGCAGTAATAGAAGATCTGGATGATGATGGTTTTGGGCCAACTCCAAAGCCTTTTAAGTATCCCAATTTCTTTCCAAGAATCTCGATTGACAACTGCTTCTGAGTTAAAGGTGTTGCCCTAGGCTCTAAAGACTCTTCATGTCGCTTTTTCAAAGCTTCCTATCAATTTGTAAACAACTTCAACAAATACCACCATTTACATAAATATGTAACTCTATTAATTGGCATACTTACATGTAATTGACCACATATTGGGGCTACCCAATTCGACTTTCTCTTGCTCCAATGGGAATCTTTGTAGAAGTCTACAAAGTCAGTCTTCTCGGTACCCTAATTCCATTTAAAAGTAAGCATACATAATTAATTTTCACACTTTTAAATATAATAAATGCATCACCTGTTTATACATTGCAACTTGAAATGACTTGGAGCCCATTGTATGATTATATGGTAACCTCGCTCGACTATCCCTTGCTTTTTTAGCCAAGTTCTGCAAAATTAATTGATTAGTAAAATTAAATTGAAATTACAACATGATTCTTTAAATTAGGAAATTTTACCTGATAATCGCCATCAAGCCATACATGATCGATCATGTATACCTAAGCCTCAGAATCGACCTCTTTGTATGGTTTACTATAAGGGTCAACACCAGCGTATACCAACTTCGAGTAATGAGTCTTCATCTTGTTACGCCAACTTCTGTAAAGAGTTTTACACTTTTTATTGACTCCTTTCTGAACCTCTTCATCCTCATCATAATCAACAATCTCAAATTTATCCTACAAATATAATGAATGCTTTTATTAATATCAAAATGCAAGTAATGGTGATAATCTAATTATCTGAAAAGTAGCAAATACATGTACCCGAACTGCTTGAATGATTGGGGCTTTATGAATCTCATCAATCTTGTCCCACTTTTTTATACCAATGATTGGAGCAGCCATCCTTATCTGTAAGCCAAGTTCATTTGCAAATGGAGTGGCATAAGGCCCTACTGGCACCTTTGCATCTGCAGGGATCCAAACAGGAAGTTTTTTACCACCATTGTTAGCTATGAGACGTGCTATGCTCTTCCCTCGAGTCTGACCCCTGACTTGTCTAGAACGAGTACACAAACTAGTGGTAGATGGTACATTATGGGTAGTAGTTGCATTTGTAGATGGTGCAGCCCGGGTTGTAGTTGCATTTGTAGATGGTGCAGCCTGGGTTGTAGTTGCATTTGTAGATGGTGCAACCTGGGTAGTAGTTGCATTTGTCGGTGCTGCAGGCTGGATACTTAGAGCATTTGTAGATGGTACACTCTGAGTAGATGGGGTTAAATTAGGTGGTGCATGCTGAGTAGGGGTAGCAATTCTAGCTGCAGCTTATTGGGAAGGTAGAGGAACTTTGGATGATGTTGCACGTCGAACTTTACCAGGGCCTGCCATCTAGCACAACAACTCAACAATTACATGTGTGAAGCATATGTAAAATAAGCAATTACATTAATATCAATGGCTATATAATAGAATCAATATCAGAACATGAGTGATAACTAAACAATAACATAACATAAGAAACAAAAAAAATAAAATAGACAAAGAGAGAGACATATAGGAACACACACAAACACACATATACAAAACAAAACAAAAAAAGAAAAAAAAAATCTTTTTGAATTGTCATTGTACTCAAACTCAAAGGCACTTAAACAACAGTGTCATAAAAACATAAAAATGACACAACAATTAAAGTTCTATGTCAAAATCTATATTACAATCAAAATGATTATGTAGCTCATCTTCTCGGATAGTCAATGCTTGTAGTAATCATCTTCATTATCGCACCCCTCTTCCTTATCAACACCATCGTTGTGTGCTCGACTAACTGATTGTAAAACCACCTCACTTGGGATAATTTGAGGATAAATGTCATTCCTATGAAGTGAGATTGTCACGGGGTCTTCAACGCTCATTGGGACAGCATCAGTTGTTTCATTTTGTTGCAATACATTATCAGGTTCAAAGCCATCTTGTTCTGGTACATCCCATATTCCTCGATGTTGTAGTCTTTCTACGACTTTCCAATGTCCGCCTAACTTTGTATCATCAACGTAGAAAACTTGTTTCATATGACTTGGTAAGACAAATGGATTATCTTTATACCATCGACTTCTAACATCAATACTTGTGCAATGTGTATCGGTACGTAATGTTCTATTGCTACCGGTATTGAACCATTCGCATTGGAATAAAACAACTCGATGTCCAAGTATGTAATGCATCTCCCACACTCTATTCAAGTACCCATAAAAGTTAATTGTTTGTCTCTCATGCTCCCCTTCCACAACTAACCCACTATTTTGGCATTTATGACTACTATCGCGATCCTTACTATGAAATCGAACACCATTGGAAATGCAAGCTGAATACAAATTAACATTCACACTAGGACCATTTGCTAATGACCACAAATCATCAGTTGCTTCTGGTAATCCTTGAGCTCGTAATTGGTTCATCTACATAACGACATCAATTTCAATCATTATGTTAGTATTCATATAAGTGTAGCTGAATAAAGTTTGGGATTATATCTTACATGTTCTTTGAACCACTTGGGGAATTCCTTTTTCTGTCTATTTGTGATGTCACGTACACCTTCATTTTCTAAAAGATTCTTGTGTTGCCTACTTACAATCATATGATTCGTAAGTAACATATTATATTGAAAACATAATTCTACAAAAAAAAAAAAAAAAAACAATATTAAGAACGTACTCTAGATAATGGTCTAGCTTGAGGCTATTATTCAAGACAAACCAATGAGCCATTTCATGTTCTTTTTGAGACACGTTAGAAACCCTTGTAATTAGCCCAAAAGGATGAACATTTTGCGCGAAGACCTCTAACCCTGACTCATGCACACTAACATCGACATTCCATTCCTCTCGATTAAATATAGTTTCAATCCCACCCAGATACATTGAGCAAAATGTGAGACACTCCTTGACAACATAAGCTTCTGTGATCGAACCTTCTGGACGAGCTCAATTTGCAACATATCCTTTTAAAGTTCCAAGTAGCCTATGAAACAAACAATAGAATAATCTTATTACACACACACTCACATTTTTATAAATATATATACAGGTTGTGCTACAATTTAAGTATTCTAGTGTTTTAATAAGTTAGTAAGTACCTTTCAATGGGGTACATCCATCAATATTGCACAGGCCCATCAAGAATGGCTTCACACGGCAAATGAATCACCAAATGGACCATCACATCAAAAAACGCTGGTGGAAAAAAAATTTCTAACTTACAAAGTATGAATATTATGCGATCTTCTAATATTTCCAAATTCTTCATCTTCAATGTCTTCGAGCAAAGCGCTTGGAAGAAATTTTCCAACTCAAATAATGCGACACAAATATCATTGTGAAGATATCCACGCATTCCAATGGGAAGAAGTCGCTGTATGAGGACATGACAATCATGACTTTTTAGGCTTGTTAACTTATCACCTTTTGTGTTCACACACCTTGAGATGTTTGCTGCATAACCATCAGGATACTTAATTGACTTTAAAAACTCACAAAAACCATATCTTTCATCTGAGGACAAAGTGTACAATGCTGGGGGCTTTTCAAAAGACCCATCGGCACGCCTTTTTAAGTGCAACTCCTTCCTTATTTTCATATCTTCTAAATCCATGCGTGCTTTTTCTGTGTCTTTGTTCTTCCCATCTATACTCAATAATGTTCTAAGCAAACTATCACATATATTCTTCTCTATGTGCATAACATCGAGGTTCTGTCGGAGTTTAAGTGTTTTCCAATATGGCAGCTCAAAGAAGATGTTTTTTTTTTTTTGTCCAGTTCAATACTGGATTTTCCCTTTTTCTTTTCTTATTGGTTGGATGCTTTCCAAATAGTTTGAATGTCCCTGAATCCAATTGTTCTAAGATTTGTTCCCCTGATAACTCTAAAGGTCTTGACAGGAACTCAGTCTTACCATTATAAAGTTGACTACTCCGCCAAGGGTGGTCATCAGGCAGGTAACGACGAGCGCCTGTGTACCCTATCTTACCTCTCAACCGTTGTAAGGAAGCATTTTTGTTACAGGTGGGACAAGCCAAATAACCTTTCGTACTCCATCCTGACAAGTTGCCATATGCAGGAAAGTCATTAATTGTCCACATAACAGCTGCATGCATTTGAAAACTTAATTCAGTTGAGGCATCATAAGTAAGCACACCATCTTCCCACAACTCCTTCAACTCATCAATTAATGGTCGCATGTAAACATCGATATCTCTCCCCGGTGCTTGTGGTCTAGAGATAAGCAATGACAGCATACTAAATAATTGTTTCATACATTTCCAAGGAGGCAAGTTGTAAGGCATAACAATCACAGGCCACATACTGTATGAGTTGCTCATGTTTCCAAAAGGATTGAAACCATCAGTGGCCAACCCTAACCTCACATTTTGACTCTCTTGGGAAAACAAAGGATGTTGCCTATCAAAATCCTTCCATGCCTCACCATCAGCCGGGTGTCTCAATATCCCATCATCTACTCGTTTCTCTTTATGCCATCTCATATCTATTCCTATTTTTCTCAACATATATAATCTCTGCAACCTTGATGTCAACGGGAGGTATCTTAAGGTCTTGTGAGGAATTTTTTTACCTTTTCCATAATTCAACTTGTTTCTAGACTCTTGACAAATCGGACAATTCTCTAAATTTGCATTCTCTTTCCAGAAAAGTGCACAATCATACTTGCATGCATGAATCGACACATATCCTAAGCCTAAGGCACGTAAGAATTCTTTGGCTTCATAAAGGGTCCATGGAATCACTTAATCACTTACTGGTAGAAGGTCCTTTAATATCCCCAACAACATGTTGAAAGACTTATTGCTCCACTTGTTCAACACCTTCACATGAAGCATCTTAACAACAAATGATAAAAGAGAAAACTTATGACACCCAGGGTACAACTCTCTTTGAGCATCATTCAGCAATTTGTTAAAGTTGGGCACGCCCTCTTTTTCAACATTGTTAGCCACATCATCGTCATTGTCATTGTCCTCCTCATTCTCTTCATTTTCATCATCATTTATGGTAGTCCCCATGTAAACATCTTCTAACAAATTTAGGATTTCATCTTGATCTTTGCATGTCTATGTTTCCATTCTATCCCCAACACTTCCAAAGTCATTGTGGTTGTCATCATTCAATGCATGAGATTGATTCGTGGGAACAGATTCCCCGTGATGCACCCAAGTCTTATAAGAAAGGGACATCCCTTTCACAACTAAATGATACTCCACAATTTTACAAGTATGTCATTCACAATTCAAACAGTCCATACAAGGGCAACGAATCTTATCATTTGGCCCTACATTCATCATTGCAAATTGAACAAAAGCCTTCACCCCATCTCGATACTGGGAACTCATCCTATTCTTAAGTAACATCCAACTCTTGTCCATATTTGGTCACCTACGAAGCCATGGTTATGTGAAATTCCTTTGAATTAGAGAATTTACAAGATTATGGTTCCACATCCCTTCCATGACCAAATGATGCATCACAATAGTAAGTGATAAACAAGAATTACTATTCAAGTAAAATATGCAATTTAGAGTAAAGGGTGAAAAAAAAATCATATAGTAAGTGATGAAATTGATATATAGATTACAATTGCTATATAAATTGTGGTCTTGAAATTGTTACATAGTAGTTTACTTATTGTTGGAAAAGTATATTCATCCATTTTAGCTATTTGATGTATTTCTTTGTTGAGTTAGACATAAATTTGAGATTTTGAAACCAAATGTAACAGCCATCCCTAATCATCGCATTTGGTCTTCTAGTGTTTACATGTCAAATAGTTTCTTGAGTCATCTAAGTGTTTGTCATATCATGAATGCTCAAAACATTAGGTAAACATTGAGAAATAATAAAAAAAATAATATTTTCTCTCAGAAAAGCCAAACCTTGAACCAATATGGTGAAATTAAAGAACAAAACAGCTCACAAATAGGGTCTACAAGGGTAGAATCATGAAATTCAGATTATGTTCCTGTGTGTACTTCTCTATGATGAGTATGTATATGTATTTTAATTATTTGTTTAATGAAAGTTGAAGTTTTTATAAATGTTAATTATTGTATTACATTTTTTTAATTTAACATTTAATTTCAAGATGCTGCATGTACACATGATCACATTGTATAGTATAAGAAACTACAAGTCAAATTATATGGTGATCTTCCACAAAGGAAAAAAAAATGGCATTTGTATTGTTGAAGTCATTTCTCAAAATATTATACAAGTCAAAATTTGGCATTAACACAATTCAAAATATGATATCTTTACATTGTCATAATAGTCAGACAAAATAGCAGACAAGCAAGGAAATAAGCTCAAATATGCTATTAATCTAACAGACGAAGTAATAAGAGCAGGTAAAGCCAAGCAAAGAGGATTCACATGACAGGGTCTTTATCAACTATAGGCAAGGCAGGAAAGCTAATGTTTGCAAGTAGTGCCCTATATATGAGTAATGTAAAGCTAACTCATTAATACCAAAATCAGAAAGGCAAGCAAGTAAGGCTGACCAAGCTACTAAGCTCATTAAAGCAGTCAAGCTTTCTTACTAACAGGCCAAAATTTGGTGTTAACACACTTGAAGTAGCGTAATTTACCCAAGATAGAGAAATAATATTTAAATAGTATAGAGAAATAATAAAAAATTTGTTGGAGAATCTATTTAAAAAGATGTAAAACCAAAATAGACAAAAGTAATTTTTAAGTTCAAATGGTAATAAAATTTTAACTAGTTTCATATTGATGCTCTTAGGCCTGTTTGGGACTTATATTTTGGCTAAATAGTCAATAGAAAAAAATAGTTAATAAAACAAAATGTCATGTCCTATACATTAATCAACAACTTTTTCTTTTACAATTATCTATTCACCTACAAACAAAACAAAAAAAAATCCACAAAGCATCCAAAACATAATTCTTTTTCATTTCATAAAAAATTAAAAAATCAACTAAAATAGTCAAGTTGCTAAATGACGTATTTAGTCCCATTTTTTTGACAACCAGACTTATTAAATTTAATAAGGTTATATAGTTTCAAGATCATAGGTGTAGAAACTAAAATGACTAACTTGATAAATAAATTAAAAATGCCCTAAAATATAGTCAAAGCTTACTTGATGTAGTAATTGCCCCCAACGAATGATTGCAGCTTTTTTATCTCTTTGCATTAGCCAATAACCTATAACATTTGAATTGTAAATCAATGTTTAAATTAAAATCGCACTATACATGAAATTAATGGAGAGTGGACATGAAATGAATGTTATATGATCAAATTATTAATAATACAAATAATGATCAGTTAACTTAAACTTATATTTAAATATAATAATACAAATAATGACCAGTTAACCTAAATTTATATTTAAATATATCTTTGCAATCTCATGAATTTTTAGTCATACCATCAAATAAAAATTAAGTTAGATTGCGATTTTTACCAAGATTTTAATTCAATTGTGTCTTTTCTAAGTTGAAATTCTGACTTTGCCACTGCTCACCACTCATGTTTATTTTCAATACAGTAAGGAACCATGAAGTGGCACATTAATGTGGTATAAAAAAGTGACAAGTGTAGCATTCATTACTCACAAAATCAAACTCAGATATCTATGTTTGATTTTGTGAAAATTTTATGTGCTCCTAAACTTTTTGGAGCAACAATGGTATGCCCTCATAAAAAGTAAATAAATCTGCACTTTTGGTTACACTTTTGGATTCACTTTTGGATTCTTCCAATGCCCTCTTCCAATGCAACCAACGGGCTTTTCTAAGCGATTCAATGGTTGGAGGAAAAGGAATATCATCATTAGTGGCTATTGTTAATATTTGAGCTAAATGAGAAAAACACACATTTTACAGTAATCTTTCTTACAGGCAATAACTGTTACTTGGTGCCTTTATGACTTTATCTAATCAATTTTAACTGGACCTATAACAGGATTCTCAGTTGCTTGTATATATAATATAAAACAAATAAATAAAAGAAGAAGAAATATTGTTAACCAGATGTAAGTATTTCCCGGCCCCCCCCCCCCCCCCCCCCAAAAAAAAAAAAAAAAAAAATCAATATTTTTTAAGTTTCCAATCAACTTAACTCTAGAGCACCTCATACCCCCACAACAAGTATTGTTGTAAAACTCAACATTATCCTCTTAAATCATACATTTCTTTCTTTAAGAGGGAAAAAAATCAAATAATAGATGAAGTCCACTAAATGGGTAATCAACCTGCAGATGGACCTGACATGGCAAATATTTGTTATAGCAGACAAAACCAAGGGTCATCAAAAAACATATAGATTGCTAGAAGAAAAAGGTGATTTGAAAACATTACAGAGTTAGTCACAGACTTTACTCTGAATTGGAAACATGGTTTTGTAATTAACAAATAACATAGTCCTGTAGCAACACATAACAACTCAAAATACTTGGATTAAAAAGAATAATTCAAGTAGATATAGCAAGCAGCAATTTGGACCCAATGTTCATTATTAAATTTTCATATGATTCAACATTACACCACTGCAAAACAGATTTCTGTCAAATCCAATAATTGATCAGAAGTTTAAGAACACGCCAAACAGCTCACATTACAAAACCTTACCATCAAGTTAGGAAAATAATTTAGTGAATCAATAGAAGCCAAATCCTCAATGTTATTACCTCCTGGACAAGGTGACAAGAAAAGAACTAATTATAAACACTTAACAGGACTGCAACCAACCAATTTCCAGAGTGGTATGCCCTCTTCCAATGCAACCAACCAATTTAACTGATCATTGGAAGAGGGCTTTTCTAATGCAACCAACCAATTTTGGATTCAACAATGGGCTTTTCTTATTGGTTGCACTTTTGGGTTCTTCAATGCTTAGCCACTTACTAACATCATACTATTAGTTCAACAACTTTACTGATATATATTCAGTTCAAAAAAATAAAAACAGAAGGATAAGCTTTTACACAGACTACACTCATTCTAACAGCAATTTCAGGTTAAATGGTGGGAAAAGGAAACTCAACTCCGACTAGAATAAAATAGAATACATAACTTATCTCTCAATTCTATCCTCCTACGCATTCAGATTCAGAGCCTGAAACTGCTATACCCTCCTAAACCAGATGATCCATACCCAAAATTATAATATCAGTCCCCGAAAAATACAAAATCAGAATATCAGTCCCAAAATCCAAAAATCAGTTCACAAATTAGTTCGAAATTCAGAATATACCAGTCCCGAAAATTAGTTCCAAAATCAGTCCAAAAATTAGAATATATCAGTCCCGAAAATCACAATATCAGTCCGAAAAATCAGAATATCAGTCCGAAAAATTAGATTGATGATAAAGAAGAAAAAGAGGAAGATGAGAGAGTGTGAGAGAGTGAGGGAAAAATCAGGCCCAATATCAATGTTGTGTTGTGTTCTGCAATGCCGAACAAGAGAATGAAATTGATGATAAAGAAGAAAGAGAAGAAGATGAGACAGTGTGAGAGAGTGAGAGTGAGAGGGAGAAGGAGAGTGAAAGGGAAAGAGAGACGAAGAAGAGGGAGAGAAGGCATACCTCTTTGTCTTCTGTTGTGCCGCTTCAGGTTGTGGAATGAGAAGACGAAGAAGACTCATTTTAGTTCAAACTTGTTTATTCACCTAAAGGTCATTAAAAAAAAAAAAAAAAAAAAAAAAAGACAGATTCAAAATGGCGTCGTTTTGACAAGATATTTATTGGCGACGAAAATCATTATGTTACCATAAATATTATTCACCTTTCAGCGACTATTTTAATTCCGTCGCCAAAAAGTCACAATTGGCGACAAACAGTTTCGTCGCCAAAACTTTTTTAGCGCTCCTACGCAAAAAAATTAAATACCAATTGAGATATTTGTTGCTAATAGTGTATTTTTTGGCGACAAACACGTATATTGTCGCCCAAAACATACAATTGGCAACTAAATTCAATTTGGTTGCTAAAAAACGTCGCCAAAAATGCTTTTTGTTGTAGTGCTGGAATGCTGCCATCACGGCAACAAATTCCTCTATGTTTTGTGCTGTGTTTTGTGCTATTACAGGTATGGATAAACTAGAGGCTGGTGAATTGCTTGAACGAACAAGGGTTTGCTGAGTGCTTGGTACTAGTGTTACTGACCGTCTATTCCTTCTTCGTCGAGTAACTGGCGGAAGTGAAACTAACACGAGCTGGCCACCAACAAGGTCTTGAGCTTTGTAAAGCTTGCCAAAGTGAGTCTACACAACTTGGGGAATATTGGGTCTTTCTGAACCTATGAAGGTAAACTACCTAGCAAAAGAAAGAAAGAAAACAAAATTAAAAAACAAACAGTACTTTGGTCCCAAGTCACAGTGGTTACAACACACAGCTGAACTGTAATCCCCACTGAACTCTGTTCTCAAACTGACTTATATCCATTTGTACCACTGATACAAACCATCCTATACAGTTTCACTAAAAAAGCACATATCAGGTAAAAGAACCAAAACACCCCTATGAGGGGGTAGGGTTACCCTGTCCTAGATTTTTGACATGATCTAGGCTGCACTACTTCAATTAGTGTTTTCATAACATCCTATATGCGAGTGGCATCCTATCCTTTTTTTTTTTTTTTTGGAATAGTCACTAGAGCGTACTATATGCACTAGGCCAATTGGTCCAAAAGGGTACCTTAGCAAGATTACCTAATATACCTCTCACACCTAAGACCAAGAAGTGAAAGGAGGATCAAGCGGTGCAGCGGTAATCCAGATCCAAGGGTCGTGTTTCCAACATGGCAAAGCCTATGACCAGTCAGCCTTTTGGCAAGCTTTTGGGAAAGCCTTCCGCAAACCGTCTAGGAATAGTAGATGGAAACGGTAGCTTGCTTTTCGTGCTCCTTTCGGAAACAATTAGTCTTATAGTTCGGACTCCCGTGGTTCTGAATATGATTTTACAAGTGGAATGTAAAATAGAAAAACACAAATAAGTCCAAATCCGGCAATTCTTTTGAAAAATTGATGTTTGAATCAAATGCCAAAAATGGACTGCTTTGCTAGATTTCAGAGTCGCCACCTAAATATTTTTTGAAAATTTAGGAAACCCGCGACTCATGTCAAAGGCCACTTATTCGTCATCACCAAAGTGTCTCGGCTCGGAAACTTAGGTATGAGAGGGGAAGGTCATTAATTAAGCACCCCTCTCAACCGATCAAGGATCGGCCTCTAAAAATCATGATGTGATTTTCATTTACATTATATGCTCTTGCTCCGATTATTAAGTTAACATTACTATGTGATGCACATAAGTATAGACTAATTTGCAAAAGTTAGAACATTTTGATTTTATGTTTGTTTGAAAATTGTTTTGAATACGTGTCACTTGAAAAAGAGAGTTTGTATGTACATTAGTCAATTTATCCCAATTTTAGCAATTAGCCTTCATCCACTAGCATTCAAAAGGTATATCATTTAAGCAAATAGCCTCATGGAAAGCATGCTCGATATGGCAAAACTAACATGCAATGCAATATGCTAAAACACAAAAAGCTCAACTAGTACTCCAAGGCAAGCCAACAAAACAAAATAATTAGAAAACATGCATGCTCCTAAACAATGTAATATGACTAATGCAACACATACGACTATGCACTTAACAGGCTCGGCCATTTAGCATGGCATGATTGAATTCAAGACATGTGATAAATCACGTATTCGAGTGAGAATTTGGAATTGATATCGGTTAGTATGATGAGCCAAGCCCTAATGCATGCGAGATGAGTGTATGCAAAGCATGGGAATGCTAAGTAAACATGATGCTACCATTATAAGCGGGTAAATAAAAGGGAGAAAGAAATAGGGTTGGAAGACATACACCATTATCACATATTTTCCCTCATGCAAGAGGGTTCGAATGAATGTCTGAGTGTCTAGATTAAGCTAACTATTACAAATTCAAATGAATTAATTTGAACTAACTATCAATTAGATAAACTAACCACTTATTACATACTCGAACGGATTCTAAGGAAAATATCTATCTAGCTTTATTACAGCAACATATATTCACAACAACAATAATATGCAATGAAATTGCAATAACAATTTGATATTTATAACAACAATAATAATTACAATAATAGGATAAATAACGAAGCACAATGGTCGCATGCACAGTGTCCAGAGACTGCTCTGTCTGCCTAGATTACTCTGCCTCACCCTTAGTCACCGCCCTCTATTTCTATAAAAAAAACCCACTGCTGACTAAACATTGGGAGCTGGCCAACACCCAATGAGATCCGGCTAGGTGAAAACAGTGCCGGCCGGCACTAAATTTGATGCCAAAAGTGTTTTGTGCTCTCAGGTGAGGTAAGTGTAGACAGAGCCCTTTTAGGCCCTAATTGTCCCTTCTACTTTTCTCTGTCATGTGAAACTCAAGAGAATAACAAATTCGCGTTCAAAACCATCAATTAGCATATGTTCATGGCTTGATGATCCTGAGCGCGTTTGGACAAAACTTAATAAATGCGATGAAAAACCACCCTTTCCTTCTATCATGAAGGCTCAAAGAGGAAAATTGACACGCACCGAGTCTTATCCACTTATCATGGATTGATAACTGACAATTCTCAGAACGATGGACTCAGCATAACGTCCGGCCGAATCCAAGCAGCTCAAAACCTGTTCTTTATATCGGTTGCGCTCATTTTATGCCAATTTTATTAGTCCTTTCCACTCTTTAATCAATTTGTCCAAGGTGACGTTTAAGTCTACTAAATGGGAAGAAACGTCAAACGAGAGGTGGTTCTTAGCATGAAAGAGAGACTACGCCTTGACGATGAACCTCCGTAGAGATTAAGCCATTGAGCACAGGTCTCTTTCCCATGCCTATCCTTTGAAATAACTCTCAAACAAAAGAGTAGAAGAAAAGGGAGAGGTTGCGGAGATGATGGTGCGAGATTGATTATTACAATGAGACCCATGATATGAGAATAAACAAAGAAAAGCTATCAAAGCATAGGTAACACAACACAACAAGCTAGATATAAAGACTTACAACACAATAGGCTATCTATTTAAAGCATACAATAATTAAATGAATTAGGGCAGCCTTAAAACAGCCCCTAACATGCTAAAACGTTGGCCAAAAGTGTATGAAAAGAGCATAAAAACAAAGCAAAGAAATAGATAAAGGTAAGAAGGAACTAAACTAGTGAACAAAGACAAAGAGAGGTGGCCAACCCCTCCACTTTTGGGGACTTTAAACCATGATTTCCAGCCCTTTTTCAACTCTGAAAATCAGTTGGAAAAGCAAAGAAAAGGGTGCAAAACAAGGGTGTGAGATATGAAGTTAGGTACAAGTAAGGGTGTTAACCCTTACCACCTTTGGTAGCCATTCAAACCCAAGTTTCAACACTTAAAATAGGATCAAAACAATACAAAAAAACAAGAAATAGGTAGAGAAAGATAGAAATGAAAGCAAGAGAAAGGTGGTAAGCTTATACCTCTCAAATAAGGTAAGCTATTGTTTGTAACACAAATTTGGTTCAAGCACACTCTCAAGCTTGAATTATGACTCACAAAGCTCAACCAAGGTTCTAAGGTCTTGCTCTAAGGTTGTCTCTGGTGTATGGATATAGTATAAGGATGATCAAATATCTCTAAGGTAGCTTGCACAAGAAGAAAGAGCTTTCAATTATTTAGCTTTTTTGAATTTTTTCCAACCTCTAACACTGAGATATATGGTTGTATTTATAGAATTTGAGCAAAAAAGGTCATACATATCTTCAAAAATGTTGTGTAGTCTAGAAGACTTCATTCAGTTGGCCTGGAGACTGGGTTGTGTCAAGTGCTGTGTAGTCTGGGTTCCTGGAGACTTCATTCAGCTTTGCATCTGTGCTGAGTTTTGGTGATAATGTTGGTGCAAATTTGAAGCATATCTGTAGTGGATTCAGGGGAGAGGTGCCACATATTGTGTAGTTTGTTAGCTTTGGGGACTGATCTGTAGCTGAGTTTTGTTAGCTGAATATGCTTATCTGAATATGTTGTTTTGAATATGCTGATCTGTTACCTGTGGATGTCCAAATGTTGTGTAGTCTGATGCCTAGCTTTGGTGACTGATCTGATTTTGCTCTGTTTCTCTTCTTTGCAGTTTGGGTGAAGCGCAGTTGGCCTGCTATATTGTTAGCTGTGGATGCCTTTCTTTTTTCTGTTCTTTTGTCTTATTTGTTGGTTTCTCACCAACTGGCGCTTGGAACTTCTGATCGCTCCAAGCTCCTCTTTATTGATGTTTAGTATCTTTTTTTGGTTACTTTCATCAATAAAGATTTCTTTGCCGATCAAAAAAATATATATATCTTCAAAAATGGATAGCTGGCCCATTTCTGCCCAGAACTGTGTTTCTCGCCAATGTAATATGGCTGGCTGCCAATGCATTCCCCAGTTCCCTTATTTCAGACATAGTGCAGGTTAACACATGATTCAAAAATGAATTTATGGGATATATTTAGTGCAAACATGAAAGGTTTGGGATTGGTTTCGAAGCTCATACCTAAATTCCTTCGCTGAGAATTCAAACCACACTCAAAACAACTTTCATCATCGAGTGTGCAGGACCAAGCATCCAAGTCTTGAGGGCGGTCAAAAATGGGATGTCTATACTACAATACACACTAACGTCTCTATCGAGCAAGACAAACCCATTGTGGTAATAACGCCCCGAAATAAATACCGTAATCCGACTCCCAACAATATATACACAATGATATAAATAAAATGGTAATCTTTCATTTATCAAACTTACTGTACAAAAGGTGACACTTGCGATGTACATTGATAAATAGTTCATTTTGAATATACAGCATGTGTTACAAGTAGTAATAAGAAATGAAAGCTAGACAGATATTCATATGTCCCAAAGGCTTACATCTTTCCAAGACCATGCTTGGTTACAACAAAATGAGTCAGAAGCTCAATACAAATAAAGCCCTAAGCTTGTACAAAAGTTAAACACAAAATAAACAAAATGAGCCTTCAGCTTCACAGTCCTCCCAAGTTAAGTCCTTGGCGGAGGCATATTACCAGCACCTGAAAAAGGTTTTTCCCAAGTAGGGTGAGCCAAAGCCCAGTAAAAACAATCTAAGATAATATATGAATTTTAACAAAGATATAAGTATGATATGCATAACCAATGCCTGTGATAAAATCATTCATAATCCACGAGATCATCATATGCTAAAGTTTATATCTCATTTCATTATTCATATTCGTTTTATTCAGTCCACCAATACTGAGCATACAACTCATTGAGTCTCAAATCAATATAGTTATCATACAAATTCATTCATTTTCCATTTCACAGAAATTTCGTCTACGGGATCGACACCTATGTATACAAACGGTTTTCGAGACTTTCACCCTGGATACACAGGCCAACTTAATTCACTGGAGTCCGTCTCCTTTCTCTTCTCAAACATCATACATATACAATGTATTAAAACACAATCATGTTCAATGACAATCAATAAGATATTAGTTTCAATTCACCTAATCCTCATGCAATCTCTACAACAATCATAGCTATCCTCCACCGATAACCCACAAACAGATATTTGTAAATAGATATACAATCTCTAAAACAGATAAATTATCTAAATTTCCATAGGTAAGAGGTAATACATACATCTATCCAATTTCACATTTCCAATACCAATTCCATTATTTATACAAAATAATTATTAGAAATAAATTAGGGAAAAGCTTCATTTTCTCTGAAAATCCAATCCATGTGTCAAAATCAACAATTTCAACACAACACATCCTCATATTTACACCCACAATCATTTTCAATACTTTCATTTGAAAACCCCTCTTTTGATTTTAATCCTAAAACCCTAGGTTTGTCTAAAATCCTCCAAATCCCAACATGTATTTACACAACAACAAATAACTAAGTTAAAAATCATAGGAGAGTGTAGAAAGTCCATACCTCAAGTTTAGAAGGCCAAGGAGTGAAGTGGAGAAAATCTAAAGACGCCGAAAAGATGATTTATTCAGATCAAAACGTAGCTATTAAGATGCTCTACCTTTTTTCCAAAGACCTTAGGGTAGAGAAACCAATGGATTTAGGTGAAAATGTAGAGAGAGTGTGAGTTTTAGAGAGAGAGGGTCCCAATCCAGGGTTTTGAGGGAAAAAGATGCGAAAAAGTGATATAAAAAGGTGCTACTGCGAACTGATATACACAAAGTCTTCTCAAGCGCAAGAAGTGACGCTCGAGCGTTAGACACAATAAGTTGTTCCGCTCGAGCGCAAGAAGTGATGCTCGAGCTCCAAGACACAATGAAAAAGAGTAACACCGCTCGAGCGTAAGAAATGACGCTCGAGCACAGATTACACACTCCCAGTAGTTTTGCAGACAATAGACCAATGCTCAAGCGCAAGAAAGGCCGCTTAAGCTGAGCCCGCTCGAGAGTAGAATACACTCTCCCAGTAGTTTTGTAGACCTGCAAAAGTGCTAAGAGTTTGCAAAGCCCGCTCGAGCGCAAGAAGTGCCATTACAACGGAAGAGCAAAATCCTAGGCAACAAGAGTTGGAAAACCAAGCAACTAACCTATCCCAAACACAACCACAACAACCCAACAGCCAAATTTAAGGGAAAAACAAGGGAAGCAAGGCATAATCAACTGTACGAAACCATGAAACCTGTATCCATAATACAACAAGGGTCGGGTCAAAACCGGAATCGCTATATGTAAGGACCAAAGTGGTATTTGAGCAGAAATGCATGAGGTTGACTGTCATGATTTTATGTATAGCGGCCAAAGTGAGATTTGGTGCAAAGTGTATGGGTGCAACGTGTAATTTACCCAAATATGGTTGTTGAAAGTGTAATCCTGCTCCCATTACAATATTTAATATTGCTCAAATCTTGTTCCCACTTTGACTAATGATCAATATGGTTGTTGTCATTTAATATGCGAAAGTGTAATTTATCCATTTAATATGGTCTTTGAAAGAGATGAAATGAAATGAAATGACTTTCTCATTCGGTTAGAAATTAATGTGATGGTAGCACTCTGTACAGTTAGAATGTTTTGGTTGTTGAAGGAATGTGTTGTTCCACATTATCACTAGATAAAACGTCTAATAAAAATTAACTTGAAAGTAACAAATCGTATTATTTTAATCTATAAAAATCAATTTGAAACACTAAATGTATATACTCTTAGAGTTCTAAATAAGTTTTTATAAAACCAAGTCAAGTTGGTACTTATGAAAATTATTCAATATTAGTTGCGACACTATCACAAATGAATAGTCACTATGCTTGGAGCATCCAATACAACCGTTAAAGGAACTGTAAAACTTAAATTTTGACAGAAAACTCAAAATTGTGGTTCGTTAATGGTCTGTCAAATTTTGACAATGACCAAACTTTGTGCCAGCAAAATTTGAAAAATAACTAATGAAAGTAGTGTCAAATTGCAGTTCATTAAAAGAACACCTTTGCATTTTGCAACTGCAGGAAATATGGCTTTTAGCGGCGTTTGAAAAATGTCACTAAATTCGTCAAAAACGTCGCTAAAAATTTTAGGGACGTTTTATTGTAAACGTTGATGACGTGGTCGTCGCTATATGTTTATGACATTTAAAAAACGTAGCCTTTGACTTTTTGGCGATGTTTCAAAAACATTGTCTTATAGCTACCGGCAGCGAAGATTTTCAGTAGCATGACTTCATGTGGACACCTATAGTGGCGTGTTTTTACAAAACGCCACAAAAATGTTATTTCTTCCCCTCAATTAGGAATTTCTTTTTCCAAGTTAGTTTTACATTGGATAAATTACACTTTGTACCAAATCTCATTTTGGCTCCTACACATGAAATCATGACAGTCAACGCCTTGCGCTTTTGGTCAAATCTCACTTTAGTCCCTACACATGAAATCATGACAATCAACCCCTGTACTTTTAATCAAATCTCACTTTGGTCCTTACACAACTATCAATGTCCCCTTTTTCTATTACTTCATTTTTAAATCTTTAACGAAATCCAGTCATGTGACAAAAATGTGATTAGGAAATAAGGGTAAGAGAGGAAAATCATCTATGTTTCCAACCAATACATTTTGTCTTACGTGATAAGGACATGAGAGTTATAATACAGTATATATATAGTTGTATGGTAAAAATTGGGACGAAAAGGCAAAGAAGTAGAGCTTTTAAAATAAAATAAAAAATACAACAAAGAAATCAAAGAAAAGAAAGATGAGTAGACAAAATACTGTGTTACGGTGAAAAACAAAGTTTCGAATTTTCGATTTTTGAAAAACCCTAGTTCATCTTCTTAATAGTTCACAATTTGCTTTTTGTTTTAGCCTAATGCAGTCATATTTTGATGTAAATTTTGACATAAAGTGTGTACTGGTGGAAAATGTAGATACTTTTCCTTTCTTACCATTATGTCGTATTCATATTCTTATCACATGACTAGATTCTGTTAAACATTTAAACAATTGAGTAACAGAAATGGGACATTGACATTTGTATAGGGACCAAAGTAAGATTTGACCAAAAGTACACAGGGTTTACTGTTACAATTTCATGTGTAGGGACCAAAGTGGTATTTAACTAGAAGTGCAGGAAGTTGACAGTCGTGATTTCATGTGTAGCGGCCAAAGTGGGATTTGGTGCAAGATGTAGGGGTCGAAAGTGTAATTTACCTTAATATGGTTGTTGAAAGTGTAATCATGTTCCCACAACCATATTTAATATTGTTCAAATCCTGTTCTCACTTTGACTAATGATCAATATGCTTGTTGCCATTTAATAAGCGAAAGTATAATTAATCTATTTAATATGGTCGCAAAAAGAAATGAAATGACTTTCTTATTAGGTTAGAAATTAATGTGATGATAGCACTCTGTACAGCCAGAATGTTTTGGTTGTTGAAGGAATAAGTCATTCCACATTATCACTAGACAAAACATCTAATAAAGATTAACTTGAAAGTAACCAATCTTATTATTTTAATCGATAAAAATCAATTTGGGACACTGAATGTATTTACTCTTAGAGCTCTGAATAAGTTTTTCTAAAACCAAATCAAGTTGGTTGTAATGAAAATTATCAAATATTAGTTGTGACACTATGACAAATGAATATTCACTGTATTTGGGGCATCCAATACAACCGTTAAAAGAATTGTAGAACTTAAATTTTGACAAAAAAATGCAAAATTGTGGTTTATTAATGGCTGGTCAAATTTTGACAATGACCAAAATTTGTACCCATAAAATTTGAAAAATAACTAAATTAAAGTAGTGTCAAATTGCAGTTCGTTAATACAACACTTTTGCATTTTGCCACTACAGGAAATATGGCTTTTAGCGGTGTTTGAAAAACGTCACTAAATTTGTCAAAAACTTCGCTAAAACTTTTAGTGATGTTTTATTGTAAATGCCGATAACGTGGCTGCCGAGGCAAAGACCGACGGTGGTGAGGTGAAGATGGATGGCGTTGCTGACGATAGAGAGGAGAGGATGACAAGCGGCAGTGGTGATAGTGAATAGGCTAGGTGAGTGGCGCGATTTAGAGGGCAATTGTGATTAGACATTAGAGGGCTTTGAATTTGTTTTAATTTGTTTTCCCTACAACAGTGTTGGTTGGCCAAGATCACATTACATAGCTGTGGAGATGTGGTTTGGAAATACTCCAGGATCGTGTAACACGTTCTCGATCCTCTGATTGCCACCTGAAAAAGGATGAACACTCCGGTCGGGGGTGCCGGAATTAGCACTCCGACGGACAAGTTAGTATCTGCTCTCAAGTCTGCTTCTATCTCAAGTTATTTTATCTATTCTCATATACCTTTCTTTGTTTGATGTTCCTCTTATTTATACTAGTCTCTGGTCCCAAGGGTTAGGCCCACTCTTAATCCAGCGCATAATTGCTTATTCGTCCTTTCTGTTGTATGCCAATTCCTACTCGGCTTCTTGTACAGCTGATTGCATGGCCGATTTAAATATTTGGCTTCAAGACCCCCCAGGACAGAGCCGAATAGTCTTTGTCCTGATTTTCCTTCAAATAAATTTGGCTTTCCTTAGTATAAATTTATTCGGCCCCCACAATTGCCCCCCAAACATCCAACTAACGCCAATTAGTCAGCATGTTTGGTTCTAAACCCGGAAAGTCAAAAATACGGCGCTTGCACTCTTTCCAATATTGAAGCGTCAGAACGTCCACGCTTGTAGAAATCATTATAATTTCCAGCCCCTTCGTACGTGTCATTCATTTAATGCAATTTGAAAGTATGTTATCCCTTCAAATGTGTTTTTTTGAATACGCAAGGCTTCTTGGTTGCCTCTCAACATCTCTCTTTCATTTCATGACCTCTGCAACTTCTATCCATTCCCCATTGTCCTCTCTGCTCCTTGTAAGTTCTCTTCTTCATTCCAACTCCCATTTCCTTGTTTGTTTTTAGTTTAGAGTACTTCCTATTCTGGCTCGGATGGCGAAACATTTGAAAACCCTTCTTTCTGCAGATCTTGTTTCTGTTGTTCGACGCTATTTTTCTATTCCTGATGACATCCATCTGTCACTCGTGGCAGAGAGCGTAGTTGACATGAAGAGGACCGATGTGAGTACAATCATCTTTCCTCTCCTGTCAATCACTGAAGGCGGAGTCCGTTTCCCCCTTCACTCGTTTTTTAGGGTCGTCCTTCGCTATTGGAGTCTACTCCCTTCTCAACCTAACATAAACTTTTGCCGAATCATAATGGGAATAGTAAAATTAAACCACCGACTTAGGCTTAATCTTGGAATTCCTACTATTTGGCATTGTTATGCCTTGGCCAAATCCTCTGGTCGGCAGGGACGCTACTTTCTTAGGGCTAAGGACATCGACCACCATTTGGTGACTATGCTTGCCAGCTCTGGCAAGCGTGTTGACGATGTCATGGTCGTTGTCCGAGGCAACTGGGAATTCGGCGAGGGCGAAGATCGCCTAGATCCTGTGCCTAGACAAAAAGGCAAACCAGGTGGCCGTGTAGTCCTATTTTTCCATGCATTTCTTATATGTTCATTCGGCTTTAATCCCATGTACTAATCGTTTCAGTTTGTGCAGGTAACGATTTGAAGAAAGTACTTCCTTTGGCCGACGGTCGTACTTCAACAAGTCAAAACCGCGCTAGAATTTTTTGGCTGTCCCAACCTTCAAAAACAAGGGCGGGCCACCCATATACTGTTGTGATATGAACCTACATACGCCACTTTTTCAGCTGCGGATCACATTCCGATTCCGAAGGGTAAACAATAGCTCACGGCACTCATTTTCTCGAACTATAAGAACCTTAGGGAAATTGGTGTTACAGATTCGAATTTGGAGCAAGGTGAAGTCCGTGATCAGGTCGCCGAACCAAACAAGGCCGATTTGGAGGAAGTCAACGCGGCTCTTAACATGGCTTTTAAGGAAGTCGGCATTAACTCTTCGTCCACTTTAGGCCGGGTTGACATATCGTTGAAAGATGATATTTTCACCGATTTAGGAGATCTCCCTAGCACAGAACTTGAAGACATGGCTAGGGAGTCGCTTGCACAGATGGCCAGAAGAAAGAATGCTGAGAAGATGGCAGCTCGAAGAAGGGCCGAGGCCGCCAGGTCTGAGTCCCCACCACCTGTTTAGACTGACTCTCTTCCTCCGGCTCCAGTTAAGGCTGAAACTTCTCCAACTCTTGTTAAAGAAATGGAGCAAGTTATTATGGAGAGAAATCGGACAATCGGTTGGCCAAACAGAGGGGGGGAAAAATCCCTACCGAGGTTGGAGTCGATTTCTCTGAAGACTTAGTCAGTAAACGGCCACGCATGAAAGAATTACAGGATATAACGGTGCCATTTATTATCCAACATAAAATAAAGAACACGTCTGTTTCTACTGACGAATCGGCTTTAAAGGACCCCACTGTGGCCCTAAGTGTGGCCTTGTTGATATCCTTGCCGGTTGATAGGGTTGCGTTCCGTGCAAAGCCAGACGTGGTATTGATAGCGCTAGCTACTCAGTCAGCGATATTGATATGTACTTCACGTATTATTATTATTATTATTATTATTATTATTATTATTATTATTATTTGGTTAAGTAATGCTGATTAAATTATGCGTGCTTTGCTTTAGGCAATGGGCAGGATCGCAGAGATCGGTCGCCGCCATTATGACGTCGTTGAGCAAATCGCCTCTCTTAAAGCCAAAATTGAAACCGAAAAGGGCAAGGCTAAAGAGGCATTGGCCGAACTGGCGGTGGCATCTCTCAGGGCCGACTTTGAAGCCAAGAAGGTGGAGGAAGAGCAAGCAAGGGCCAATGCCGAGGAAGAGAAGGCTAAACACGCGGATCTTCTCAGGATTACCGCCGAAGATAGAGCAAACGTTAGTGAAGAAGCGCTAAAGTTAGCCAAGGAAGCGATTGCGAAGCTGGAGGCTGATTTGGAAGAATCGAAGAAGGCGAAAGAAATTGCCGACTCCGAGGTTTCCAAAGCATTCAATGCCGGCGAGATCGCTGCCTTGGAGAAATATGTGGAGGAAGTACCTAAATTTGAGAATCGGGGATTCAAACATGGCTGTGTCAAAGCTCTGGCGGCCGCTAATGTGGTATTGGAGCATCCAATTCCATATGAGCAGCTAGAGGTTGAGCCGCTGGAGTCTGACCCTGAGGAATAAGTAATTTTGTGTAATTTTGCATTTTGATTAGTATGTTCTTGTATGTAATTTTTGTAGATTTTTGTAAGGCAGTTTTCATGCGTAAAATAATGACTAATTGTACTCAATTTGTTAATGAAAATTATCTTGCTATCTATTTTCTGCGTGCTAATTTGATAGTGCAACGCCAGTAGGCGATAACTAATGAGTCAAGTCAAAATAAAACGCATCTCAATTCGGCTTAAAAATTGTATGCCGAGCTCAATAGTTTGCCAGTCTGGATAAGTTAATGCTGAATAACATGTGTCCCCTACATGTAACTTGTGAATAAAATATTTGGCTCAAAGCTAAACATCTAGCCAAATAAAGTAATGTATTATTATTCGGCAATCTCCTCAGATGTCGATTATAGTGACACCCTTGCCTCATTTGGGCATACCGTTACAACGCCGAATAGCATGTGTCCCTTACAGTAACTTGTGAATAAAATATTCGGCTAAAGCTAAACGTCTGGCCAAATGAGGTAATGTATTATCATTCGGCTATATCATCATATGCCGATTAAAGTGACGCCCTTGCCCCATTTGGGCATTCCATTATAATGCCGAATAGCATGTGTCCCTTACAGGTTGCAACTTGTGAATAAAATATTCGGCTCAAAGCTAAACGCCTGGCCAAATGAGGTAATGTATTATCATTCGGCTATATCCTCAAATACCGATTATAGTGACGCCCTTGCCTCATTTGGGCATACCGTTACAACGCCGAATAGCATGTGTCCCTTACAAGTTGCAACTTGTGAGTAAAATATTCGGCTCAAAGCTAAACGTCTGGCCAAATGAGGTAATGTATTATCATTTGGCTATATCCTCAGATGCTTATTATAATGACGCTCTTGCCTCATTTGGGCATACCGTTACAACGCCGAATAGCATGTGTCCATTTGGACATATTTCAAATGCTACTAAAGACGCGGGGCTAACTGTTAGGCGCATCAGAAGTGCTGCATCCTTAATTAATGAATGAGGTATTTAGTATTTAAGAAGCTGCGGGCATTGTGGAACGAATCTGGCACAGACAACGATAATCGATAATTGGAGGAAGAGCAAAAACGCGAGTTGGACCATAGATGTCGCAAAGGCTGTTCTTCAATAGTAAAGGAAAAGCAAGAAGTTTAGCTCAACTGGACGTTGAAATGCATCGCACTGCTAGAAGCGAAGTTCGAAGAATGGGGGATATAGCAGCGAAAGGAAAGGAGAGATGTCGGTCTCCCAGGCATCAGAGTAGGTCCCCCAGAAGAGGTGATGCAGTGAAGTGTCCCACGGATGGGGTGCAGCAACGAGGGGGATCAAGGAGTCATACCAATGGCTAGAGTGCTGCGCGAAGTGAGCCGAGCAGAGCTCCGCGCCCGTTGAGCTTTTCGGTTTCCATTGGGAATAAATCGATGACTGAAGCAGATTCAATCGTCCGTGATCCAAATATGGCGATCGAGTTTGATTGACAGATTTTTCCACCCGAGGTCCAGCAATCAATGGTCGGTCGGCCTGACTATGAAGTTTTTCGGGACAGCGTCCATGGAGCATTGAGGGGTCTATACACCTCTTATGAAATCGGCATGCGTCTTCGTGCCGTACGGAGGGAGATAGAGTAGAAAGACAGCTGCATTCGAAGCCTGGAACAATGTGTAGAAAAAGCCAAGAACGAATTAAAAAAGGCAAAAACCTCCGAAAAGCAATCGGCAAGTCAAGTTAACCCAATCGTAGCGGAAAGGGTAAATCAGCAGCTTTTAGATCATGCCATCACCGACTGAGATACGGCGAGCATGTTCGCAAGAGAAGCAATAAGAACAAAGGCCTACAATGAAGGCTTTTTTGACGGTCGAAAAATTTGTATCAATAAAATGAAAGAAAAGTTAGCTGAGGACGTCTGTCGGTGCGAAAATCGTGGGTTTAAGCACAGGTGGACTAAGGCACTGCAAGTTGCGGGTATCGACTCGACATCACTTCTATATCAAAATTACAAGTTTCCCTTCGAGGCTTATGATGCCGAGAAGACCAATGATGAAGACGGCGCCGAATAAATTTATATATCGCATTGTACCCTTTAAGTTTGGCGAAAGTCATGTATTGAGGCTTTATTTAATGAAGTAAACATTTTCTATATTGTTTTGATTAATGTTTGTTTTTGCTTGTGGTAATCGTACACTAATCCATACCATTTTCTATATTGTCGAAAGTCATGCATTTTGTTTGTTTAGTGTTGGCCATTCGGAGGCTTATTCGGCCCAAACGTGGCATTCATGGATGGGGCTCCGAATTCGGAGTCTTTTGTGTTGGTCAATCGTGATATCCACGAAGGGCGCTCCGAATTCGGAGGCTTATTCAGCCCAAACGTGGCATTCACAAATGGGGCTCAGAATTTAGAGTCTTTTTGTGTTGGCCAATCATGATATTCATGAAGGGCGCTCCAAATTCGGAGGCTTATTCGGCCCAAACGTGGCATTCACAGATGGGGCTCCAAATTCGGAGTCTTTTTGTGTTGACCAATTGTGATATCCACGAAGGCCGCTCTTAATTCAGAGGCTTATTCGGCCCAAACGTGGCATTCACGGATGGGGCTCCGAATTCAGAGTCTTTTATTTGTTACCAAACCATTATTAATGAGACAGGTAAGAAAGGGCATTGCACTGGGAAATTGAAAGATGTATACATAGCATTTTCAGCGAAAATTCAAAACAAGCTATCACACTGTACAAGTTGGCTTAATGATAAAATTTGCACAAATGTGTGGAATTATAGGGACGTGGCAAACCTCTCCCAGCCATGTCTTTGAGCCGATATGCCCAGTTTCAGCGATTGAATCAACCTGATAAGGGTCGTCCCAGTTGGGGCCTAACTTTCCATCAACTGGATTCCTAGTAGCAGGAAGCACTTTCTTGAGGACCAATTCTCCAGGCATGTAACGACGCAACTGTACACGCTAATTATATGATTTAGCGAGCTGTTGCTGATACCGCACCATGCAAGCAAGGGCACGATCTCAGCATTCTTCAATCAGAGTCAAGTCCAAGGCCAACATCATGTCATTATGGCCCATGTCAAAACCCTTGGATTTCAGAGTGGGTAGGCCGATCTCCAGGGGGATAATTGCCTGGATTCCAAAGCATAAAGCGAACGGCGTTTCCCCAGTGGATCGCCTTGGAGTAGTGCGATGAGCCCACAATACACTGGGCAGTTCTTCAACCCATATGCCTTTAGCTTTTTCCAACCTTTTCTTGGTGCCATCCAGATTGACTTTATTGGAGGCCTCCACCTGACCATTGCTTTCTGGATAAGCCGGTGAGGAAAATTAGGGTTGGATACCATACGTGTTGCATAATTCTCGGTAGACGCCACAATCAAATTGGGTGTCGTTGTCTGAGACAAGTGCTCTTGGTATGCCGAATCGTGTTATGATGTTTTTCCATACAAAATGCTTAACATTGACATCTTGAATATGTGTTAATGCCTCTGCTTCAGCCCATTTTGTGAAATAATCTGTTACGACAATCAAGAATCGCTTATTCCCTGGAGCCTATGTTAATGGTCCGACGATATCAAGTCCCCATTGAGCGAACGGCCAAGGACTAGTGATAGAGTTTAACTCCTTGGAAGACAGATGAGTCAAAGGGGAAAACTTCTGGCATTGTTCACATTTCTTGACATAACACTCGGCATCTGTTCACATGGTTGGCCAATAGTACCCCTGTGTTACGGCTCAGTGGGCCAATGAGCATCCGCCAAAATGGGCACCACAGCTACCTTCATATATTTCAGCCAAAAGTTCCTTGACTTTATCCAGGTGAACACATTCTAAGTACGGCCCAGAAAGGGATTTTTTATAGAGCTTCCCATGCGGATCCAAGTAGTATCGCAGGGCTTTATTTCGCAGTTTGTGTGCTTCTTTCTTATCCATTGGGAGCTGTTCTGAGGAAAGGAATGCAGCGATAGGGTCCATCCAACTTGGACTTGGTTCAATGATGTTGATCTGAACTGATTCAGAAGAGGCAATGCTCGGCTCAGGGATGAATCCTGCTTTGATTTTCTGTTTAATTTCTGAGTTGATGTCAGAGGCTAGGCAAGCAAGGGCGTCTGCATGCATGTTCTGATCCTGAGCTATTTGATTCAATTTATGGTGGTCAAATTTCACGAGCAATGAGTTCACCGTTTTCATGTAAGCTGCCATACGGTCATTTTTGGCTACATACTTCCCTTTCAACTAGTTGATAACTAATTTCGAGTCACAGAAGACAAGCAACCGCTGTGCACTAAGGTGAAGTGCATTCCGAAGGCCGGTTAGCAATGCTTCGTATTCGGCCTCATTGTTTGATACATCAAAGCCCAATTTGATTGCCTGCTCGATTATTACCCCTTTGGGGGTCATGATTACTACGCCTGCCCCACTGCCACGTTGGTTGGACGACCCGTCACAGTACATCTGTCAAATGTCTCCAACATATATTCTCCAGTTGGGTTTAGGTTGCACTTGATCAGACTTAAAGTCGGCGAGGGATCCCGTGAATTCGGCTACAAAGTCGGCGAGCACTTGCCCCTTGATGGAAGTTCTAGGCAGAAACTGGATATCATATTAGCCAAGTTCCAGAGCCCATTTCGAAACGCGCCCTGATGCTTCCGCGCTATGGAGCGCTGACCGGAGGGGATAGTCCGTTAGTACCCCTATGGTATGCCCCTGAAAGTAATGCATCAATTTTCTTGTAGCCATGACGAGAGCAAAGATGAGCTTTTCCAATGGAAGATAACGTGTTTTAGCGTTAGCCATTGCTTTGCTTACATAGTAAACTGGTCGTTGCTTCCCAAGTTCTTCCCTTAATAGTACAGCGCTGTCCGCCAGGTCGAATACTGCCAGATACAAAATGAGCGGATTGTCTGTCGAAGGTGTTGCCAAGAGTGGTACTGATCGAAGATAAGTTTTTAAGTCGTCTAAAGTGGCTTGGCACTCAGGGGTCCATTCAACAGCTTTACCTTGCCGAAGTGTGTGACAGAATTGTCGGCAACGATCTATGGAATGGCTAATAAACCTGTTGAGCGTGGCGGCCCATCCCATCAGCTTCTGAACCTCTTTGACTGACTGAGGAGAGCCAAGTTCTAAAATTGATGTGATTTGCCTCGGGTTGGCTTCGATTGCGTGGTGGTAAACGATGTAGCCAAGGAATTTGTCTGATCCAATGCTGAATGCACACTTCGAGGCGTTCAGTTTCATTTTGTACTTTCAAAGAATGTTGAACGTCTCTACCAAATTGGCTAGATAGGCATGCTTTTCCTTGGATTTGACTACCATGACGTCAATGTATACTTCTATGGTGCGGCCGAGCCATTCCTTAAACATGGCAGTAACTAGTCTCTGGTAAGTTGCCCCCGCATTCTTCAGCCCAAAAGGCATGACCTTGTCGCAATAGGTCCCTTTTGGGGTGAGGAATGTAGTTTTTTCTTGGTCCTCCGGATACATGGCAATTTGATGGTAGCCTCTGTAGGCGTCCAAGAAGCTCATGCGTTGATGATGTGCCGTCGCATCTACGAGTTGGTCTATTCTGGGGAGGGGAAAACAATCCTTGGGACAAGCTTTGTTTAAATCCGTGAAATCCACATAAACACGCCAAGATCCATTCTTCTTCTTTACAACCACGGTATTGGACAACCATGTAGGATAGGTTACTTTGCGAATTGCCCTGGCATTGAGCAATCGGTCAACTTCTTCAACAACGGCCGAAGTATGCTCCATGACTAATCGCCGACTTCTCTAAATAATTGGCTTACATTTTGGATCAACGTTTAAGCGGTGCTGGGCCACAGATGGATCCACCCCTGGCATCTTGTATGGTGACCATGCAAACACGTCGAGGTTGCAGAGTAAGAAGGATACAAGCTCCTGCCTGTCGACTTCGTTCAGGGAAACACCGATCATGAAGAACTTGTCAGGACTCCCATTAATTTCGACTCGATTCAGGGCTTTAGTTTCCTTTTCACTAGGGATCTTCCCAATGTCCTCAAGACTCTCCCGATCCAGTACCTCAATCAAATTCACTTCCAGCTCTTTTGGTCTCTTTGCAGCAACAAGGTAGCATGCCTGTGCCGATTTCTGAGAACCCCGAATTTGTTCAATACCGTACTCAATCAGAAAACGAAGTAATTGATGGTAGGTGCTCGGCATGGCTTGCATGGTATGCAACCAAGTTCTTCCCATAATGAGATTGTATGGTGAAGGAAGTTTGACAACCAAAAATTCTACATCTACTGATCTGGTGCCCGCCCTAACTGGTAGTGTGATTTTGCCCAAAGGATACTCCGGGTTAGCGTTGAAGCCGAATAATGGATAATCGCCCGACGATAGATCCGAGTTAGTGAAGCCGAGTTTAACAAACGTTTTGTAATACATTACTTCCGAAGTACTTCCTTGATCAATGAGAACACGTTCAATGGTGAATCTGTTCACGCATAGCTCGATGATGAGGGGATCAGTGTAGAGGAAAGTTACTCCAACTAAGTCGGTGTCATCGACACTAATCCTCCCAGTTTCATGGGGCCATTTCGCTGGTGTGATTGGCCTATGCGGGCTAGATTGCAATTGAATTGTATGCACCTCGGATGACATCGGCAAGCTGTATATCATATGAATTACACCGAGTGGAGGTGAATCCGACCATAAGGCTACCGTGTTCGATGGATTATTCTTTCGGATTTGTTGCACAAGCCGACCTTCTTGTACTAGCTCCTCCAAGTGATGCTTCAGTGCATAGCAACTGTCGATGTCATGACCATGGTCTTTGTGGTACTCACACCGCTTGTCCCATCTCTTTGTATCGGGAGGTCCCATCATTTTGGGCGGCCATTTAAAGAACGGAAGGTGTTGAACTTTCGATAAAATCTTACTGATTGGCTCTGCTAACTCCGTGTATTTCTTGTTCGAGCGCTGTGTGCACCTGCTATCCACTTGATCCACTTGATATTGTTCATTTGACCGGTGTGAACACTGATCACTTGATCGGCGAGAGTCACGCCTTTTGTCTCGTTTAGACCGATTTCGCGGTTCGGGACTCCTTGATGGCACGACGCTTATCGGCTAAACGATTCCAGATAGAGCCATCTTAATGGCTTTCTGCCCGGGTTTGACTCGCAGGGCATCGTCTTCCACCTTACAACATTCTTTAACTTTCTTCATTAAGGCCCAAACTGTTTTGGGGGGCTGTCTAGTCAACGAACTGCGGAGGGGACTATCATGTTGTAATCCCATTTTAAAGGCCATGATGGCCATGGAGTCATTGCAGGCATCATCTACCAGGTTGAAACATTCCCAATAGCATGCCGAATATTCACAAAAGGTTTCATCTGGTTTAATTTGCATTGCCCAGAGAGAATCGGCTTACTTTGGCTGGACTTCATTGGTGATGAATCTTGCCCTAAAGAATTTTTGGAGTTGATGGAAGCTTTTTATCGATGTTGGCTCCAATTTATAGTACCATCCAACGACCAGTGGTCCTAGACTGCTCAGAAACATTCGACACATGAGGGCTTCATCGTTAGCATGAAGTGTCATCGCTTGTTTGTAATGACGAATATGGTCAGTGGGGTTTGATTTTCCGTCATACAGGGTGAACGATAGCGCTTTAAACTTCTTGGGTAGCACAGCCCTCGCGATTCGTCGCACAAAAGGGTCATGCTTGTCTTCTTCATCTGAATTATCATTTCTTTTCCCTCGCTTGTGTCGTATATACGGACTTCCTTCGGATGAGCTGGATACATTGACTCGTCCTTTCTTTCTGGGTTTCGAGGATGGTGAGTCAGAATCACTGTCATTATCGTGTTTCCAAAGTCTACGTCGTCATCCATCCTTCTTTCCCGAAGGTCGACCCCAGTCTTGGCACGAGACCTGTTGGGATTTTGCCACCTCCAGGGCCAAATCCTGGCACAGGCGCTCGTTCTCAGCCATCATGTTTTCCAGCCGCTATTCATTTTGCTTTGCTTAATCCATAATCGTCTACATTGTCTCATGCACTGATGTCGAGGGTGAGGTCTGGGCTACTGAATCAAAGTTCAAGGCCCGTCGCGCGGTGATATTCTCCGGTCCAACCATGTTTCTTGGAGTGATGTCATCTCTTGGCGTAATGTTGTCAACGACTACTGGAGGATCATCTGTTACGCCCGCTATGGATGTGCTTGAGTATTTCCACAAACTGCACCAATTGTGGAGATGTGGTTTGGAAATACTCCAGGATCCTATAAGACGTTCTCGATCCTCTGATTGCCACCTGAATAAAGAATGAACACTCCGGTCGGGAGTGCCGAAATTAGCACTCCGACGGACAAGTTAGTATCTGCTCTCAAGTTTGCTTCTATCTCAAGTTATTTTATCTATTCTCACATACCTTTCTTTTGTTGATGTTCCTCTTATTCATACTAGTCTCTGGTCCCAGGGGTTGGTCCCACTCTTAATCCAACGCATAATTGCTTATTCGGCCTTTTTGTCGTATGTCAATTCCTACTCGGCTTCTTGTACGGCCGATTGCATGGCCGATTTAAATATTTGGCTTCAGGACCCCCCAGGACAAAGCCGAATAGTCCACTACAAGAAAAAACACTTTTGACGACCACCTATTTTTTTTGGTCGCAAATAGTCCACTTTCTGCGACCAAAATTTAACTTTTGGCGACCACAATTTTTTAGTCGCGGAAAATCACCCTTTGGCGACCAAAAGAAAAAGTTGGTCACGGAAAGTATACTATTGGCGACCAAAGGCTTTTTTGGTCGCGGAAGAGCACTTTTTGGCGACCAAAAAGAAAAGTTGGTCACGGAAAGTATACCTTTGGCGACCAAAAAAAAAGTTGGTCGCGGAAAGTATACTATTAGCGACCAAAAGGCTTTTTTGGTCGCGGAAGAGCACCTTTTGGCGACCAAAAAGAAAAGTTGGTCACGGAAAGTATACTATTGGCGACCAAAGGCTTTTTTGGTCACGGAAGATCACCTTTTGGCGACCAAAAAGAAAAGTTGGTCGCGGAAAGTATACTATTGGCGACCAAAAGGCTTTTTTGGTCGCGGAAGATTACCCTTTGGCGACCAAAAAGAAAAGTTGGTCGCGAAAAGTTATGGCGGGATAAATTTTTTAAAAAAGGATACTACTATAATTACATACTATTTTTTTTGTTTAGGCATTAAAAGTTTTATAAAATAATAAATAACCCAATTTTTATGGGTTATATATTTTTATTTCCAAATATGAACAAGAAGCATGTAATTGGCAGAGTGGATTGGGTGCATGGTGACTCTTTGGTCAAGAGTTCGAGTCCCAGGCGGCGCAAAAGAATTACATTTTTTGGGTAAAAGGCGCTGACTTTTGGCGACCAACTTTTTTTGGTCGCTAAAAGTTTACTTTTGGGTAATATGAATTGGACTTTCCGCGACCAAAAAAGTTGGTCGCGAATGGTCACTTTTAGCGACCAAAGGCTTTTTTGGTCGCAGAAAACTATCTGTGACGAGGCTTTAGCGACCAACTCGCGACCAACATATTTTGGTCGCGAAAAGGTTTTAGCGACCAAATATGATACTTTTCGCGACCAAAATGTTGGTCACAGAAAGTGTTTTTTCTTGTAGTGGTCTTTGTCCTGATTTTCCTTCAAATAAATTTGGCTTTCCTTAGTATAAATTTATTTGGCCCCCATAATAGCAAAACGATGTCGTTTTGACATCTGCAACCAAATTGCATTAGTCGCTAAAAGCTTTTAGTCTTCTGCCCAATTTTTCACCTTTCAGCATAAATTTTTGGTGACTAAAATTTAAAATTAGTCTCAAAAAATCAATTTTGTGTGGCTAAACAACTTTAGTCAATAAAAGTAAGAAAATTTAGCTACCAACTTTTTTATTAGTCGGAAAAAATATTTTTTTTGTAACCAAAATTTTTTAATCGATAATAGTATAATTTCCTGTAGTGTCGGAGCTTTTGTTCTCATAATAATACGTGACTCAGTATTCCATGGAAGGCATTTACTTATCCTAGGTCCCATATCACATGCCGATATGCAATACTTAGAGATACACAATGATATATAATATGTTGGCGATATGAAATAGATTATATATGTGAGGATAAATTATATTGACACCCTTTGAGATTTTTGATTAATAGAGATTGTTCCTTACATTTGAAAAATTACACTTACCCATCTGTCAAATTAAAATGACATATTTATCTCTTAGCCTTTATACATATAAAATAATAAAATAATACAGATATTTTGTTCATGTCATTTTAAGAGAAATAACAATCATGTTCTTTGGTTTAACTCACATAAAAAATTAAGTTTTTTTTTTAAAAAAAATTCACGTTTTTTATTTTTACTGATTTTTTTAAATATTTTAAGAATTTTTTAAAATTTTTTAAATACACCTAATCTAGATATACTTAAGAAGTATAATATTTTGTGATTTTTTTTTTAAATTCACTAAATACAAAATTTTAATACATTATCTTATTTTGTTGTATTCAATTATTTTTCTAAAATATTTTTTGTACAAATTTTATACTTTTTAAATATATCTAGATTAAATTGATCTGATCTAGACATAATGGTGGAAATGAAAATGAAAAATTATATTCATATATAAAAAATTATACAAAAAAGAAATTATAAAAATGTTGTGATAGTGATATTATTGTAAATATAAATCATGTTTATAGGTGTTTTATTTTAAAGTGAAAAGTCACCATTAAACTATAAAGTTGTGTTTGAAAATTCTATATAAAATTTATGTTTGTATATCATCACTTAATAAGAATATATTCAGGTATAATTCAATGATGGAAAGTTATAAAATGTAGTCGAATGATAGAAAGAAGAAATGGTAGAAAAAAACGGCAAGATGGTCATTTAAAATATTTTGGAGCATGACATCAATAATTCAGGGACAATTTGTAATAAGATTATAAACTTCAATGAGAGAAATGTAACTTTTCAAATGTGAGGAGCGGGTTTGCATTAAACAAAAATCTCATGGGGTGTCAATGTAATTTACCCTATATATTAAGGTCACTTTTATTATGTTAGGTGAGAATAGGATATAACATAGGATAGAAGAAGTGAATTATTTTTTACCATTGGATGAATGATAAATAAGTGGGAGGATATCCAATACCGTTGAGGTCGTATTGCATTTTTTGAGAGACAAATATTGGGAACAACCAAACATGAAATAAGGGAGAAAATATGTAGGCTCTACTAAATTTTATGTCGAGTCAACCCCATAACCCCTTTGGTATACATTGAATAAATATATTTAATGATATAATTTTGTGATATTTTTTACATTGTGTGGATGGAAATTAATATTACACTTCACACATTTATTACAACTATTTTTTTCTTATATACATGTTCACCCCCAAGATCAAAATCATGTATCAATCCCTGTATTAATGTGAAAGTGCAACAGAAAACATAATCATAGCTTTTTTTAAAAATAAGATGTGTATTTATTAATGTGCTTCACATCACTTTTGTGTTTAGAGAAATGCTATTTACCTTTTTTTTTCTTTTTTTCTTTTGAAAAAAAAAAAAAGATGCTCTGTGATAGCAGGCCTTAGTCTTGGGATAGTCGATTGACGGTCAAATTTAATCTAATCTAAAGGAAAAGATTCACCACTAAGGCACCTAATGAAACTCAGTTACGTGCCACAAAAGAAGTCAAGTATTGATCGGAATACAATACACACTACAAAAAAAGTGGGCTTAAAAGACGAAATTTTTTGCGACGGCACACTTGCCGTCGCAAAAAGTGACTTTTCACGACAGCATAACTTGCCGTCGCAAAAAATGTGAGTTTTTACGACAGCACAACTTGCTGTCACAAAAAATAGAGTATTTGCAACGGCAGAAAATGCTGTCGCGAAAAAGAAGAATATTTGCGACGGCAGAAATTGTTGTTGCAAAAAAAAGGAGAGTATTTGCGATGGGAGAGATTGCTATCGCAAAAAAATAGAGAGCATTTGCGACGGCAGAGATTGCTGTCACAAAAAAATAGAGTTTTTGTGACGGCACCAGCTGCAGTCGTAAAAAAAAATAGTGAGTTTTTTGCAACTGTAATAAGTACCGTTACAACAAAAAAAAAAAGTAAAAAAATATATATATATATTGTGCCTTTGAGACGGCTTCATATATATATATATATATTCACAAAATGGTTTAAATAAATGCAACGGTATTTTTCTGTCACAAAAAAAATTAAAAAAAAACGACGTCGTCTTACTCTTTTCACATAACATTTCTCTTTTCACTCATTTTTTCATCTTCATGTCTCTTTGTCTCTGTTTCTTTTCTCTTTCTCTCTCTCACTCATCACTTTTCTCTGTCTGTCTCTCTCTCTCTCTCTCTCTCTATGTCTTTGTGTCTCTGTCTTTGTCTCTGTCTCTCTCTCACTCATTACTCTTCTCTGTCTATCTGTCTGTCTGTCTCTCTCTTTCTTTCTGTGTCTCTCGCTCATCTCTCTTCTCTCTATCTTTCTCGCTCTCTCGCTCATCTCGCTATCTCTCTCTCGTTTATCTCTTTTCACTCTCTCTCTCTCTCTCTCTCTCGTTCATCTTTTGTTTCTCTTTTTTTATCTCTCTCTCAGTCTCTCTCTTTCTCTCTCTGTCTACTTGTCTGTTTGTCTTTCTGTCTCTCTCTCTCTCTCTCTCTCCCACTGTGTTCGCCTTGCTCACTTTCTCCATTCTCTCTTCTCTATTTACCAAGCTCCCTCTCGATTTATCGATCCACTTCAAGAAAATGCACTTTTAGTGGCCACTTTGTCTCTCTCTTGCTCATCACTCTGTCTTTGTCGCTCTATTTCTCTTTTCTATCTGTCTCTCACTCATCTCTCTCTCACCACTCATCTTCTCTACCACCTTTACCACTACTGCAAATGTCATTCCACTACCACCACTGCTGCCACTGTTGCCACTCCACCTCTACAACTACCATTACTACCACCATCACCACCACTCCACTACCACCACCACTACTGCCACTACTACTACCATTACCTCTCCTCCACTATCGCCACTCTATCTCCTCTACCACTACCACAACTTCACCACTAATCTCCTTCGCCATCACCACCACCACCACCACCACCACCACCTCTTATCCACCACCACCACCACTACTGCCGCTCCCTCTTCTTTACCACAAAAAATTAGTTCCTGATTTATAGTAACAAAAAAAATGGGCCGCAAAAAAATATTTTTCATTGACCACAAAAATTAAATTTATTTTAATAGAAAATATTTTTCTTTAAAATTAAAATGAAACAAATAAATTTTTAATGAAAAATCAAAAAAAATCAAAAATCAAAAAAAAAATCATTAACTAAAAAACATGAAAAATAAAAAAATAAATTCATTAACTACAAAAAAAAAATTATTTTAACAAAAAAAAAATGAACTTCTTTTCGTTTTCCCGCAATTTCTATCTGAATTCCCCCCTTCATTCTGCCCCTTTTGTTTCTCACGATCTCAAATCCCCAATCCCTAACCTAACACTCCCTCTCACTCTCTCTCACTCTCCTCTCTCTTTTATCTCTTCCGCCTACGTCGTCGCCTCTGGTGACGCCACCGATGACCACCACTGCCGCCGCCACACCTCCTCCCTCGCCGCCCTTTCTCTCTTCTCCTATTCTTTTCACCGATCTTCACCAGTCGTCTACTTCGTCTTCTCCACTCTCGTCGTTGGTTCCAAAACCCTAACCCTACCTTCGATCTACTCCAATCCCTCTACAACGCCAATGAATATGGCGAGGGGTGGGGGTGAGTACATGACTTCATGTCTTGTGTGTTGTTTTGTTGTTTTTTTTATTGCTTTTACTATTTTTTTTTTGTAAAAAAAAATTAATCTACTTTTTCTTTAACATTATTGTTAAATATTGAGGTATTTATGTGGGAAATTATTTTCATGGGATTGATGTTTAAACAGGATGAGTCTGATGAGATGTTGAGCCAAGGTTTTAAGGATCAAATTTATGATGGCTACAGATACCTTCCACCAGAGCTTCAAGTAATCATCTCTCTCTCTCTCTCTCTCTCTCTCTCTCTCTCTCTCTCTCTCTCTCTCATGTTTTTACAATGCTGCTTACATGCTTGCATTAGTGGTAATTTTGATCCTTGTCATATGTCATGTCTTTTGTATGATGATTTCATCTGTATATACTTCTTTTATCTCACATACACATTATGTTTACTCATAATATGGGAATGTTTTACTCATAAAATTTCAAATTTTCTTTGTTGTCCGTCTTATATTGCAATTTAACTATATTATCCCAAATGACAAGGAATCAAGCAATTCTTCGTTGCAGTAGAAAGGAATGAGTGGAAATTTAATACTTTGTGTGATCTTTATGATACCCTTACTATCACTCAGGCTGTTAATTTTTGCAACACAAAGAGGAAGGTAATATTTCAGTTGCTTTTTTTCTTAATATTGAAAGCCATTTGGCTTAATTGCTTACTATTTTGTATGAGATGGGCCCAATTCACATAATTTGTTCTGGTTGCTAGACAGCTCAATATTAATATAAAACTAAATGTAATGCTATTATGAATGTATGTATAATTGAATGAGAATTCTTTATCTCCAGATTCATTTTTGTAGTTGGAATTGTTTGCTTATTAAATACTTGAGTAATATTACCAATCTGTTGCTTCCATAGTGTAGCCAGACACATATTAAACATCTAATTTTTTTGGCAGACTTTGCTCAATATTTTTGGTGCACTTGATGATTCAGTGCCTTCAAATTATAAGGCCCAACATTTCTAAGTATTTGACGAATTTTTATCCATTGGATGATTGATCCTCCATTGTATTGTATATACAAGGAACCAAAATTTTGAAATTCAAGTAACTATGACTTTTCCCAAAGTTGGCCAAAATATGTTCCCATTCATGCATACATTAAAAACCTGGATACTATTAACCTTTAAGGCTTTTGTGTTCTTGATGTTCAACCTGTGTTTATTTAAGGATTAACATCCTGATAGCTTAACATCAGTAAATAATTTGATACCAGTGTTGTTCACCAAGGAACTCATTAGCTGCTGAACCTCTCGGAGTTCTTTAGATAATTTCTGAGATGATGTGAGCTCTACAAATTATTTTTGTACCATACATTACAATTTTGGGATATCTACGATTGTCAACAATAATGCATTGTGAGGGGGGGAATGGATTGGGGATACCTATGATTGTCAACTGCAATGCATTGTGAGGGATTTTTTTATAGCCTGAATTGAATTTTTCTACTTCATAGTCATTAACAGAATGATTGTTAGTTTCAATAAGTCCCAGTATTAGGAGTTAATGCACTTGTATATTTGGACAGGTGGATTGGCTAACTGAGAAGATGCGTAGAAACAACTTTACTGCCTCTTCTATGCATGGAGATATGCCCCAGAAGGAAAGAGATGCAATAATGGCCGAGTTCCGTGCTGGTGAAACCTGTGTTCTGATCACAACAGATGTTCTGATCCAACCCATTTCCTAATTGGGGCTTTTTCATATACCCAATTCCTCATTTATTATTATTATTATTATTATTATTATTATTATTATTATTATAAAAAGAGTTTCTTGTATACAGCTGTCAAGTACACCCCAGATCAGATTAGGAAAATGGAAGATTCAATTTGAATACGAAAAGCATCCGAACCTGTAGAGCTAATTAAATTGGTAAGACCCATTTTAGGTTTTGGCGAATCTATGTACCATGTTTTGGAATTTTTTTGATAAGTTTAATTGGATTGATAAAATATAGTGTAATGAGGAACATTTTGTTATGATAAAAGGTAAAAGAAATCAAGAAGGAATTTTTAAGTGAACAAGGCCCCATCGAATTGCCGCAGCACTTGAAACAGAAGATAACGGATGAGATCATTGGAAGATTAAAGGGCTTGAGAGCCGGTGCCAATGTGAGCGAGCAGCGAGGTCAGTGCATATTACTTCAACCAGTAACTTTACCGATTATGTTCATTCTTTGCCTGCATTATGATGTTAGTGTTAATTCATATTAGAGTTGATGCCAACAACGACAATATTTTGTACAAGGTGGAAGTCTAATTATGTTGTAAGTTTTGATAGTTTTTACTTAGTTTGATTAAGTGGTCAAATAGTCAAGTGCCCAAGAGTTTGTTGAGCGGTAAATTGTTAAAAGTTGTGGTAATGTTACGCATATAGCAGTGAGTTATATAGTGGATGTATTTAACATTGGCAGTGCAACTTGATGAATGAGTGAAAGATTATAAACTGATTGTTTCCAATTAACTATCACATAGTTGGATCTTTTTTCTATTTTGTTTAAGGTTAAATTTAATTTTGACAGAAAACCTGCTTCTTTTGAAGCCTATTTATATGATGGGAAACTCCTAAAACTTTGGAAACCCATTTTCTAGGACCTAAGAAGCATAGATGCGGACACAAGACACGGGTATATACAGTAATTTTCAAAAAATAAAGACACGACGATAGACAAAATATATGTTTTAGATAATAATAATAATAATAACAACATTTATTTGTTATATATATACATTTTATTATATCAAAACAATTAGAGAGATTTTTCCCCCATCATATATATTAGAAAAGGAGTGTTAATGGCTATCTTGAAATGTCCTAAACAAATTGGAAGTTGGGTGCAAGCATAGACAATCTCCAAACACTTCATATAGATAGGATAGGCAAGCTATGGCCTCCTAGGAATTTGAATATATGTATTAGTTAGAGTAATGTATAGCATTTTATTTTGTTAAGAACCCCACTTCAACACTCCCTGCCACCAACCAAAAGAAAGGTACCAACAAGAAAATAAAGAAAAAGGTAAGCATGATATGAGTAAAGAAAAAGGTGAGTAACCATAAAGAAAAAGTAAACTATAGAATCATATAAGTATGCTTGTTGCCCAAGTCCCAATCTCATGTGGACATTTTCTAGTATGCTTGGTTGGAGTATTCTGTAATGGATCATATAGCATTTGAATGTTCAACTAGATGGTGATAATGGTATGAGATCATCTGTTGATGGGCAAATTAATCTTACCTAACCTAGACAATTGTTAATGAAAAGAAATAATTTGTTTCAAATGTGATGAACACAATGGGTTCAAATGATGTATATAACATATTGGAACAATATATTTGTTTTTTTGACTTTACCATAAAATTTTGTGCCATTTGGTGACCCAAAAAAGTGCCATTTTAGTATTGCTTAATTTTACATGTTTTAAATTTTAAAGATGTTTTTACTTGTCGATCAATCATTGTCTCTTTGTCTATGGTCTTTAGTTATCCATGTCTGATGGGATGTGGAAGAGAAGATTTTCTTATATATGCTAGGCACACACGACCTAAGCACGAGAGACTTGTGGGAGAAGACGGAACTTGAATCGGGTTCCCGGTTTGAGAGTTAGAATTGGATTTCACTCTAGGCAAACTAGCTTCTTAAGAAACTTAGAATTCGACGTGTTAACATCCCAAAATCACCAAACGGCATCGGAGTAACACGAAAGTTGGCACACACGACCACCTAGGCACGAGAGACTCGTGCGAGAAGACAGGACTCGAATCGGGTTCATGGTTTGGGAGTTAGAACCGGATTTCACTCTAGGCAAACTAGTTCCTTAAGAAGCTTAGAATTCGAGGTGTTGACGCCCCATGACCGCCTAGGCACAAGAAACTTAAGAAACTTGGCACACATGACCGCCTAGGCACGAGAGACTTGTGGGAGAAGACGGGACTCGAATTGGGTTCCCGGTTTGAGGGTAAGAGCCGAATTTCATTCTAGGCAAACTAGTTTCTTAAGAAACTTAGAATTCGAGGTGTTAACGCTCCCAAATTCACCAAACGGCGTCGAATTAGCACGAAACTTGACACACACGACCGCCTAGGCATGAGAGACTTGTGGGAGAAGAAGGGACTCGAATCGGGTTCCTGATTTGAGAGTTAGAACCGGATTTCACTCTAGGGAAACTAGTTCCTTAAGAAACTTAGAATTCGAGGTGTTGACGCCCCAAAATCACCAAACGACGTCGGAATAACATGAAAATTGGCACACATGACCGCCTAGGCACGAGAGACTTGTGGAAGAAGACGGGACTCGAATCAGGTTCCCGGTTTTGGAGTTAGAGCCGGATTTCAAGTTAGACAAAATAGTTCCTTAAGAAATTTAAATTCGAGATATTGAGGCCCCAAAATCATCAAACGGCGTCGGATTAGCACGAAACTTGGCACACACGACCACCTAAACACGAGAGACTTGTGGGAGAGGACGAGACTCGAATCGTGTTCTTGGTTTGGGAGTTAGAGTCAAATTTCGGTCTAGGCAAAATTATTTACTTAATTATCTTTATAATTGTATAGTAGTTAAATTTTTATATTTTTTTGTAATTAACATATTAACACATAATTATATTGCCACTAATTATTTTTATTTTTTGTTTTCAGATATTTCCCGAGTAGGAGTTTGCTTCTTGTAGAATGCATGCCTGTGGAAAAGGCGAAACTTTTGTTTTTGTTACCCACGGAGAATGATGAGGAAAACTTTTAATTTTGGTTTATGTTATTTTGAATTATGAACAACTTTATGTATTTAAACGTTATATATGTATTATGGAACATTTTGTAGTGGGGTAATTTTGTTGATGTGTAGTTATGGATGCAAGAATGTTGTTATTATGGAGAAATTGTTATTTCTATACATGAATTTTTATATTATTATACAATTATTGGTTTCTTTTTCAATTGTTTTTCATTTAATACAAGTAATTTTAATATTTTTAATAATTATATTACAGCTTTTTTTTTTTTACGACAGCACCAAACCGTTGCAAAAAAAAAAAAAAACACAATTCGCGACAGCATTACTTGACATCTCAAATAAGACTTTTAGCGAAGGTAAAATAGTGTCATCGCAAAAGTTCTTATTTTTTTACATATTATTGGCAACAGTAAAGCGCCGTAGCAAAAAAAAAAAAAAAAAACAATTGCCATTGCAAAAAAAAAAGCGACAGCATCTAAAATGTTTTTGCAACGCCCTCTGCTGTGACTCACTTTTTGCCGTCGCTAAAAGTCATTTGCCGTTGCTAATTTTTTTTTCAGAGGACATTAAAAGTTTTAGCGACGGTATTTGGCCATCACAAAAACCTGAATTTTTTGTAGTGACAAATTTTCCAAAAAGAGTCAGCTAGACAAAGTTAATATTTCAAGCCTTTAAAAATTGAACATAACATACCCCTATAAAAAGGAATACCTTATCCACAAGGCCTGCACCCCGATGGTAATGCTATTTACTTCACCTCTTGTACTATTTGCGTATATATGAGGCTATCATAATTATATAAAAAAAAAAAAAAGATAGTATAAATTTCTCTTTTATATTTAAAAAAGGAAAATGAAAAATCCCCCTAAAAAAACTCCCCCTAATCCCCCTAATTTCCATTTTTGGCAACTGTTTTTTTTTTTGTTTTTCTGTTTTCTTTTTTTTTTTTTTTTTTTACTTGAAATGGAAATTGTGGGGATTCGGGGGCCCCGGATTCGGGGGATGAATCACGGCTGTTTAAAAAATTACACTTACTTCTCCATCAGATTAAAATAATATATTTACTCCTTAACCTTTATACATATAAAATAATAAAATAATACCCATATTTTGTTCATGTCATTTTAAAAGAAATAACAATCATCTTCTTTTGGTTTAACTCATACAAAAAATTAAATTTTTTTATTTTTCGTGTTTAGTTTATTTTATTTTTACTGATTTTTTTTTTAATATTTTAAGCATTTTTTTAGATGCATCTAACCTAGATATACTTAAGAATTATAATATTTTGTGATTTTTTTGAAATTCACTAAATACATATATATATTTAATACATTATTTTATTTTGTTATATTCAATGAATTTTTTTAACATTTTTTGTATAAATTTTATACTTTTTAAATATATCTAGATTAAATTGATCTAATCTAGATATAATTGTGGAAATAAAAATAAAAAATTATATTCATATATAAAAATTTATACAAAAAATATCAAAAAAAATGTTGTAATAGTGATATTATTGTAAATATAAATTATGTTTATAGGTGTTTTGTTTTAAAGTGAAAGACCACCATTAAACTATATCATTGTGTTTGAAAATTTTATATAAAATTTATGTTTGTATATTATCACTCAATAAGAATAGGTTCAGGTAGAATTTAATGATAAAAATTTGTGAAATGTAGTCAAATGATAGAAAGAAGAAATGGTAGGAAATAGGGCAAGATGGTCATTTAAAAAATTTTAGAGTATGACATCAGTAATTCGTAGAACAATTTATAATGAGATTACAAATATCATGGAAGAGAATGTAATTTTTCATATGTTAGAGAATTTTCATTACATAAAAACCTGAGGAGGTGTGTAATTTACCTTTTTTCTTTTTCTTTTTTTTATTGAAGATAACTTGCATTTCAACATGATTTCCATTTATGCTAATTATAAACATACAGTATTTCTATTAACAAAGAACAACCATCACCAAAAAAAATAATAATAATAAATAAATAGATTGTCACCATACATATCAAATGACACCATCACTTCGTTTTTTTTTTTTTTTTTTTTTTCGCCGGTTGGTTATTGTTGTAAAACATAAAAACAATATTATATGTTCACAGCCCTTAAAGGTCGAGTTTTTGTTGTTGTCGTTTTTTTTTTTCTTTTTCTTTTTTTATTTTGAATATTTTTAAAATCTAAACTATTTATGAAAGTAACGAATTTTCAAACTATTTTAAATTAATTGATTTTTTAAAAGAAAAATAATGTATATATTTGTGGGGAAATGAGTTGGAAATACTCCTCAGATCCTGGAAGACGCCAATGATCCTCAGCTAGTCACCTGCAAAGATACAAATACTCCGGACGGGGGTGCCGGAATTAGCACTCCGACGGACAAGTTAGTTCCTGTACTCAAGAAAGCTTGTTCACTAAGTTTTTAGAAGTGATTCTTACATACATCTCCTAGTTCATTGACATTATATTTATACTCGTTTCTTCTGATCCTCGGGGCCAGGGCCTACTTTTTCAATCATTATCTTTTCCAATATTCGGCTCCAGGGATCCTCCCCTATTCGGCCTATTTATCCTATTCGGCCCCTTATCCTCGCGGGATATCTGCCGGCTAGCGTCAATCTTCTGATATATGCCTCATCTATCTTTGCCAATTATTCGGCTACCACAATTGCCCTCCGAACTCCCTATTGACGGCAGTTGATCGGCGTGTTTGGTTCAAAATTTGAGAAGTTTAGCATCAGACGGCTACGCGTGCCCCAATATGTCAGGAGGCGCACGCCTTTTTGCTTATCATTACGCTTTCCCGCTCTATTCATGTGTATCTCAGCATTTATTGCGATTTGAAACTTTGGTCCTTTCGAATTCGCATTTCGTCGATTTTCTGAGACTTTTGGATCGCCAGTGCATATCCCTCCGTGACTCGCGTTTTCTGCAACTTCTTCCCGTCTTCCCTTGTCTCATCTGCTCTTCGTAAGTCTCCTTCTCCCTTTTTCGTAATCCTATTCTCTGTTTGCTATTTTAGCTTCGGCGAATATTTAGTTCTTTGCTAAGATGGCCAAACATTTGAAAGACCTCCTTTCTGAGGATCGTATTTCCGGTTTCCGGCAACATTTTTCTATTCCTGACGACGTCCATTTATCCCTTGTAACGGACAACGCTCTCGACATGGAGAGGGAAGATCAAAACACGATCGTATTCCCCCTTTTATCCATTGCGGAGGGTGGGGTTCGTTTCCCCTTACACCCACTTCTTAGGGCCGTTCTCCGCTATTGGGGTTTGATTCCTTCTCAACCCAATGTAAATTTCTTTCGAATCATCATGGGGGTTGTAGAGTTGAATCGACGCCTTAGAATTAACCTTGGGATTCCGGCCATTCGGCATTGTTACGCCTTAGCCAAATCCTCCGGTCGGCTGGGGCGATATTTTCTCAGGGCCAAAGATACTGACCATCACTTGGTGACTATGCTTGCCAGTTCCGGTAAGCGAGTTGACGACGTGATGGTCAACGTCCGAGGTAATTGGGAGTTCGCTGAAGGGGAGGATCGCCTGGACCCTATTCCCAGACATAAGGGTGACCCAGGTTGCCACACAATGTTTTATGTTTGTTGGTCTATTTCTTGTTCGGCTCTTTTCCCTAAATTGCTTTTTATCTTCTGCAGGTAATAGGTTGAAAAAAATTCTGTCTTCGGTTGATGACGTAGTTCTTGGGGAAATCAAGACTGCACTCACATATTTCGGCCGCCCAAACGTACAAAAGCAAGGGAGAGCCGCCCATATTCTCCTTCGGTACGAACCCACTTACACTACTTTCTCGGCTGCAGACAATATTCCGATTCCATCCGGCAATCAACAGCTCTCGGCCCTTATCTTCCCCAGCTTCAAAAACCTTAGGCAGATCGGTCTCGTAGCTTCTGATTCGGGGGAAGACGCCGAGCCGGTTATAGAGGTGATTGCCGATCCGGTTGGGGAGTCCACTGAGGGGCTTGTAGAGGGCGAGGCCGTACGCTCGGCATTTGAGGCCGCCGAGCCATCCGCCTCAGGACGAGCAGATTTCTTTTCTGGGGATATTTTTGCGAATTTGGGGGATCTACCCGGCGATCTTTTTGAGGGTATGGCGAAGGAAAGCCTAACGCAGATGGCGCGTAGAAGAAATGCCGAGCGGATAGCCGCCCGAAAGAAGGCTGAATGCGCCGAATCAGATCCCAGCTTGATCAAGCACTTCGTACCCGTCTCTGAGGGGACGGTTGAGGTTGCTGTGTCCGACATGGGAAAAGAGGGCGGAGAACAGGCCGATGGGGAACGGCTGATTCCGGAGCAAGGCCAAAGCGTGGTGCCGGGGGAGAAGCGAGTTCAGAAGTTGGCCCTGGTAGCAAACGGCCTCGGCTTGAAGAATCGGACGTGGTCGCTCCGTTCATTATTCAGCCAAAGATCAGGGATGTGCCGATTTTATCCGATGCTTCGGCCATTGAGGATCCAGCCGTGGCTCTGAGCCTGGCGGCTTCAGTTTCTCTGCCGGCTGACAACAAAGCTTACGGTGCCGTGCCTGATATTATGGCCGTTGCCCTAACTGCTCAATCGGCACTCCTAGTAGGTCACCTTTATTTCGCTCTTGTTTGTTAAAGGCGTCTGATCATACCGAATTGTTTTGCAGACGATTGGAAGGATCGCCGATTTGGGTCGCCGCCTGCGTGATGCTCTCGGGAGAATTGACCATTTGCAAACAGAGGTGCAGGGTCAGAAAAGTAGGGCCGAGTTCGAAATTATGAGAGCTGAAATGGAGAGTGCGCGAGCCGAAGCGGAGGAAAAGAGGGTTCGCGTCGCCAAACAGCTTCGTGTTGATGCTGAGGGTAGGGCAAATGCGAGCGAGGAGTCGCTCAAACTTTCCAAGAAAGCACTTGCTGAAGCGGAAGCTCAGTTAGAGGAGCTTAAGGCGGCCCGTGAGAAAGCCGAATCGGAGGCCTTTGAGGCAGGAAGAGGCGCCGCTCTGACGGAATATGTTGAAGAGGTGTCCAAATTTGATAATCGCGGGTTCAAACATGGATGGCTGAAAGCCCTTGCTGCCGCTAAGGTTACATTGGATTTGCCAATTCCTTATGAGCAGGTGGATGTTGAGCCACTTGAATCCGATACCGATGAGTGATCTGGGAGCCGTTTACTGAGCAGGCGTCTTTTTATTTTTGTTTTTCTTCTTCTAGATAGTGCTTTGTTGGTTCAGGGTAGTTTTCATGTATAAATTGGTTAGCATCTGCGCGTAATTTATTAATGAAAATTTCCTTGTAATTTTTGCTACCACCACACACTTTTCCTTGTAATTTTTGCTACCACCACACACTTTGTATGAAAGAGTTCTATGGTTTAATTTTAATGAAAGAGTTCTGTGTTTGTCAATGCATTTGGTAAAATGGGATTGCATATACTGTGGGGAAACCCTGATTTGTGAGTTTGCCCTTGCCTTAGGGGGTTCATGAAAAGAATTCTAGCTGAATCAATTTGTGAGCCGGCTGGGGTACTTGGTCCGAATAGATTGATAAATCTGCTCTTGCCAGCCAGCTCGTGAGCCGGATGATTTTACTGTGGCACAAATGATTTTATCTAGAACTCTTCTAAACAAACCGTACATACAATATCGTGTGTCCAAACTTTAGTTTGTTCCTTACTTGAATCTGAAGTTTTCATCAACAGTTCTTGAGCCGGCTGGGGTACTTGAGCCAGCTGGGGTACTTGAGCCGAATAGATTGATGAATCTGCTCTTGCCCTAATCAACTCGTGAGCCGGCTGGGGTACTACGCACTTAGGCTGAACATATCCCATCAAAATCACCATTTGCAATTTCACTGCCTACTGATTTTGGACCCTTAGATTGATGAATCTGCCCTTGCCCCAGGGGGTTCATGATAAGAACTCTGGCTCCGAATCGATTCGTGAGCCGGCTGGGGTACTTGAGCCAAATAGATTGTCCTGCCGTCAACTTAGTCGGCGTCAGGCGATTGGGTTTCGCGATTAATGAACTTGCCTCGACTGTGCTGCCTCTGGGAGTGTTAAATGATCAGAGGTACAACTCTTAAGAGTCTGGTAGGTATCTGTTTCAAACTCCTGAGAGAAAATCTATTGTGCGAATGTCGAACAAGCTCTTCTTTAACAGCAAAGGGGAAGCCAAGACATTAGCTGAGCTTGGCGGTGATATGAATCGAAGTGAACACCGGAGTGAACACCGTGCTGGGAGTAAGAGTTCTATGGGTCGAGAGAGGCGTCAATCTCCTCGACGTCGTAGTAGGTTGCCCAGATGGGATAGGCAGTCCCAGGGGAGATCGCCACACGCCCAAGTCGAAAGGAGATCAGACGCAAATCCGTGCCTGTTAAGTTTTGCAGTATTTGTGAAGAATAGGCCCATGACGGAAGCAGACTCGATCGTGAGAGATCCAGACGTGGCGGTCGAGTTTGCTCGACAAATATTTCCTCCGGAAGTTCAGCAGTCAATGGTTGGTCGTCAGGACTACGAAGTGTTTTACGAGGGCATTCATGGGGCGGTGAAAGGGCTCTACACGGCTTATGAAGTCGGCATGCGTTTGCGCGCCGCCCGCCAAGAGATGGAGAAAAAGGAAGAGCATATCCGCAGTTTGGAGGCTCGCCTGGAGGCGGCCGAACGTGAGTTAAGAAAGATCAAAGCGGATCAGGTACAACCAGCAGGGCCAGTGAATCCGATCGTGGAAGAGAGGGTTACCAGTCGGCTTATAAGCGCTGCCCTTGCCGATCGTGAAACGGCGAGCATGTTCGCATTGGAATCCGCAAAGGGGAGGTCTTATGAAAGAGGTTTTCACGAAGGGCGCTTGGTTGGAATCAAAAAGACCAAGGAGAAGCTTGCCGAAGAAGTTTGCCGATGTGAAAATCGTGGGTTTAGGCATGGTTGGATCAAGGCATCTCAAGTCGTCGAATCTCTTCGCTTGTCGGGAATCGATTCGGCGTCACCTCTCTACCACAGTAAGGACTTTCCGTTTTCTGCTTTCGAGGTTAAGAAGAGTGAGGATGAGGGCGACGCCGTATGACTTTAATTATTGTAAGATTCGAACGCTGGTTGCATTCGCAGTTATGTAATTTCTTGGTTTTTTTTTTTTTTTGAATAAAAGACACTTTATTGAAAATATCAAATTGTCTCCCGCATTCGGCGTGTCTGTGTTTAATTTTATTGCATAGATGTTTGGATAGACGTATCAGCATGTTAAATCGATGTGCCGATTCGTTGGCGTGATCGGCCTACATGTAATGGCCGTTTACTTTTGAATAAGCCATTGCGGCGTGTGTTGTTGAAATTTGAAGAAGCCGTGAGGCAGGGACCAGAGGGGTTGCAGCATTTTTGCATTTTTAGACTTAGCTCGAATGCCGGATGTCTAGCCGATTGGGCTAGATAATTTTTGCCCTTGCGCAGCCTGTGCGCGTTTTAGCCAACCGTTGGGTTAACTAGGTCATGGAGAATGTTGACCGACGCCTGTCTCGTGGGGTTTAGTGTTGATAAAATCACTTCGGGATTTGGGCCTCGAGATCGCGGCCATTGCTGAGAATAAAAGCGGCAGGCGCCTTATGCAATCAAACATGTTTGGCTCACGAGCATCTATTGCGTAGGAAGCTCAAGAGTTCTCACCGTCAAATGGTGATGATAGTTGTAGGAGCTCAAATTCCGGCCGAACTTGGCGCTCAGATGGTTTGCGGCGGAGGATTCTCCGGTGTGGGAGGTGGACCGCTGAAAAGAGAAATTGGACACGCGTCAGCCTCCAAGTCGTTGAAGCGGATCGCCCCGAAAGGAGACACAAGGACCGCTGCCCCTAACCTCCCTTGTCTTGGATCTTGGCCTTGACATTGTCGATGGTGTCAGAGGCCCGGCGATATGCCGATTCGAGCGCGGTTAGATCGATGCGTTTTGAGTCGCGATGGTTGTTCAACTGACAAGAGTTGGATCGATCGGTTGATTTGTCTTAGAAGAGATAGATATTGTAATGTTCGAACGCGGATTGCGTCTATGTAACAACTTTTTAATCAAATAAAAAGTGTTATTTCATATAGTTGAGTCTTACTCTGAAAATCTTTTGTTTAGCCTTGCCGGATGAATGTTCCTGATCCCAACTTTTAATGGTTAAGCACGTCATTTCGTATGGTTTAATGATTTGCTATTAGTTCGCTATCGGAAAGTTTGCTATCAGAGCTTTTGTGTAGCTTAAATATTTTTCCTGTATTCAGGGATCGGCCCATGCCTTAGGTGGGATGCGAGTTTAACCGGAATGGGTCGTACTCGTGGGCCGGCTAAGGCACACCTTGTCCGGCAAACCGTATTAGTAATTTCGGCTTAATTACTTGATTAAAGCAGGCTCCGGATCCGAAGGCTTATTCGGCCCTAAGGTGTCTAAAGGGCGCTCCGAATCCGGAGACTTATTCGGCCCTAAGGTGTCGTGCACCAAAGGGCGCTCCGAATCCGGAGGCTTATTCTGGCCAATCGTGACATCCACGAAGGGCGCTCCGAATCTGGAGGCTTATTCGGCCCTAAGGTGTCGTGCACTAAAGGGCGCTCCGAATCCGGAGACTTATTCGGCCCTAAGGTGTCGTGCACCAAAGGGCGCTCCGAATCCGGAGGCTTATTCTGGCCAATCGTGACATCCACGAAGGGCGCTCCGAATCCGGAGGCTTATTCGGCCCTAAGGTGTCGTGCACCAAAGGGCGCTCCGAATCCGGAAACTTATTCGGCCCTAAGGTGTCGTGCACCAAAGGGCGCTCCGAATCCGGAGACTTATTCTGGCCAATCGTGACATCCACGAAGGGCGCTCCGAATCCGGAGGCATATTCGGCCCTAAGGTGTCGTGCACCACAGGGCGCTCCGAATCCGGAGGCTTATTCTGGCCAATCGTGACATCCACGAAGGGCGCTCCGAATCCGAAGGCTTATTCGGCCCTAAGGTGTCGTACACCAAAGGGCGCTCCGAATCCGGAGGCTTATTCGGCCCTAAGGTGTCGTGCACCAAAGGGCGCTTCGAATCCGGAGACTTATTCTGGCCAATCGTGACATCCACGAAGGGCGCTCCGAATCCGGAGGCTTATTCGGCCCTAAGGTGTCGTGCACCAAAGGGCGCTCCGAATCCGGAGACTTATTCGGCCCTAAGGTGTCGTGCACCAAAGGGCGCTCCGAATCCGGAGACTTATTCTGGCCAATCGTGACATCCACGAAGGGCGCTCCGAATCCGGAGGCTTATTCGGCCCAAGAGGCTTGAGGGAGAGTTTGCCAAAGAAAATCGATTTTGATTAAAACGTGGTACCAGTACAAGCATCAGATCCCACAAGTCGGGTCCATAAATGGATCTTCATAAAGTTTACGTTCGCGCGGATTGCGGTGAGCCACAGATCTCTTCAATGCCACGGTCTATCGGGAAGCGCATAAGCTGATGGTAGGTGCTTGGGACAGCCTTCATGACATGCAACCAGGGGCACCCCATGATGACATTATACGGCGATGAAAGCTTCACAACCAAGAATTCCACGTCAACCGTTTTTGAGCCCGCTCGAACAAGTAACACGACCCTCCCCAACGGGTATTCTGGATTTGTGTTGAAGCCGAACAGTGGCTGAGACGACGGTGATAGGTCCGACTCGTTGAGGCCGAGTTCAACAAAAGTTTTGTAATACAAGATTTCCGAAGTGCTTCCTGGGTCTATGAGAATGCGTTCAACGCTGAACCGACGTATGCGTAATTTGACGACCAAAGGATCGACGTGGCTGGCCACTGCTCCGACGAGGTCGGCGTCATTGAACTTAATTGTGGGGGCTTCTCTGGGCCTGCTGGTTGACATGTTACGTGTTTGGGGAGCTGGGTGCGATTGAATCGTATGCACGGTCGAGGGTGCCGGCAGACCGTAGATTATGTGGATCACACCAAGCGGCGGTGAATCCTGTCTCAAGGCTAATGCTTTGGTTGGCCTTCCCTTGCTCACGTATTGCTGCAGTCGACCATCTTGCACCAGTTCCTCCAGATGATCCTTTAGCGCATAACAGCTCTCAGTTTCGTGGCCGTGATCTTTGTGGTATTCGCATCGTCTGTCCCTCCTCCGTGTGTCGGGAGGTCCCACCATCTTCGACGGCCACTTGAAAAATGGAAGGTGCTGGACTTTGGTCATTATGGCCGCGATCGGCTCTGTCAACTCCATATACTTCTTGTCGGTTCGCCTTGGGCGTCTGCTGTCGACTTGTAGTTGTTCGTTCGTTCGGTGGGAGCACTGATCGTTTGATCGGCGGGATTCTCGCCTTTTGTCTCGCTTGGTTCGTTGCCGGGGCTCAGGGCTTGGTGGCGGCACGGAGCTTATTGGTCGAGCAATTTCGGGAAGGGCCGTTTTGCTGGAGATTTGTCCGGCTTTTATCCTCAGGGCATCATCTTCGACTTTGCAATATTCTTCAACTTTCTTCATCAGCGCCCAGACTGTTTTGGGGGGCCTTCTGGTTAGGGAACTGCGCAGAGCACTGTCAGGATGTAAGCCCATTTTGAAGGCGGTGATGGCCATGGAGTCGTTGCAAGCGTCGTCAACAAGGTTGAAGCACTCCCAATATCGTGTCGAGTACGCTCTGAGCGTCTCTCCCAACTGGATCTGCATAGCCCAGAGGGAGTCGGCCTGTTTCGGTTGTACCTCGTTGGTGATGAACCTGGCCCTGAAGGATTTCTGCAGTTTGCGGAAGCTTTTAATCGAAGCTGGCTCCAACTTGTAATACCACCTGACGGCTAGTGGACCTAGGCTGCTAGGGAATATTCGGCACATGAGGGCTTCATTGTCTGCGTGAAGCGTCATGGCCTGTTTGTAATGACGGATATGATCAGTGGGGTCTGATTTTCCGTCGTAAAAAGTGAATGACGGAGCTTTGAATTTCTTGGGCAGGGACGCCCTTGCGATCCGTCGCACGAAAGGATCGTGCTGGTCTTCCTCGTTTGAGCTGCTTCTCCTGCGCTTGATCCTTGTTCGCAGGTCCTTGTCGGAGGAGCTGGAGGTTTCGGATCGTCCCCTTGCGTCGAGCTCCGTGGATAATGAGTTGGAGTTGCTATCGGTATCCTTTGGTCGAGCCCGAGGTCTTTGCCCGTCTGCCCTCGGAGGTCGCTCTGGTTCCTGGCCCATGGCCTCTCTAGATTTTGCTACCTCCAGAGCCAACTCTTGACGGAGTCGTTCGTTCTCAGCGATCATGTTCTCGAGCCTTTGTTCGTTCTGCTTTGCTTGTTCCATGATAGCCTGCATTGTTTCTTGTGCTGAAGTTGTTGGCGAATCAAAGTTCAAGACGCGTCGTGCCGCGATAGTTTCTTTTCCGAGCATATTAGCTGGGGTGAGGTCGTCTTGCTGTGTGATCTCATCGGTGGCTATCGGAGGATCTTCGGTCACGCCTTCCATGGATGTATTTGAGTATTCCCACAGACGGCGCCAATTGTGGGGAAATGAGTTAGAAATACTCCTCAGATCCTGGAAGACGCCAATGATCCTCAGCTAGTCACCTGCAAAGATACAAATACTCCGGACGGGGGTGCCGGAATTAGCACTCCGACGGACAAGTTAGTTCCTGTACTCAAGAAAGCTTGTTCACTAAGTTTTTAGAAGTGATTCTTACATACCTCTCCTAGTTCATTGCCATTATATTTATACTCATTTCTTCTGATCCTCGGGGCCAGGGCCTACTTTTTCAATCATTATCTTTTCCAATATTCGGCTCCAGGGATCCTCCCCTATTCGGCCTATTTATCCTATTCGGCCCCTTATCCTCGCGGGATATCTGCCGGCTAGCGTCAATCTTCTGATATATGCCTCCTCTATCTTCGCCAATTATTCGGCTACCACAATATTTACTTTCTAAATCTAATGATGTGAAAGTGAAACTATTGGTTGATATTTAGGGAAGATATGAGAGAGAGTTTTGCCTTAAATATCTTAATTGATTGTCACATCATTGAAACTTGAAAAGTCGATTTAATTTTTAAACTTAAATAATAATGCTCTTTTTAAAATTGTAGGTTCAAAATGTAATTTTACTATGAAATCATATCTTGAAGATACAAGAGGCTCATACAGTCTCAAGAGGGCAGCCAAAAAGGGAGCAGCTAGTCTTGGATAGAGGAGCTTCCACCTCAGCCACCATTATTTAGAACAAGAACTAATCTGATTGAGATTGTAAATGAAGTCATTCACCGAAACGAACACATGAGGCGAGTGAACTTTCACCCAAAGAGCCACTCAAGATCACATCATTCACCCAAATTCCGCTGGTGGTTTATAAGATTACATATTATTGAGACATTGATTAATAAAGGAAGAGAAAGACAAGCCAAGTTCAATTACTTCAATTATTTGAAAGACACAATCTAGAAAAATAAAAGAATGATTTCAGCAAAACAAAGGAGTAGTCATCCATTTGGTAGGGAACCAACAACCAGCAAACACCCAAGCATTATTAGAATCAAAATATGCAAACAGTGGCTCAATGTGGATATAATCACTATTTCTAATAGGCGAGAACTGTGTAAATTGTCTGCACAATTGTGAAGCCGAAGATGAAAATGGCAGCAAAGACAGCCATGCCTGTCCATGGATTAGCAAAGTAATCGCGTTTCAGCGATGCCAGAAATCTTGGCCACGGTTCCAAACAATGATTGCCTGCGGCCTCACATATGTTTTCAAAATAGAACCTTCCGAGCAAAACTTCCTTGCAGATGTTGTTGAAGAGATCCAAGGCCTCTTCGCTGGTACCCCATTAGTTATGTAAAATTTCAGCCTTTTCAAGCAACTTGACATCTTCAGCTGAATTTATGAGTGTGTCCATAAAGGAGCCATACGATGTCATGTGACGTGGAACAGCAGGGCAACATTGCTCGACAGCAATGAGGTTTCTCTGCAATGGGTCGGTGCCATCATAAATGGATAAAGCTGGGATTTCTAAACGAGCTCTATGGAACCACCGTAATATAAGGCCTCGAGGTTTAACGAATTTGACATTGAACATGTCTTCTCCATTACCCGCCATGAACTTGACTCCTGCCAAATCGAGGTCTGATGCAGATGGGAATCTGAATTTCTTTTTTCCCGATTTAGGGAATTCAGTTTCATCCTCCTCGCCTTCCCATGGATTATGATTAGGAAGGTAGCACTTGTATCAACCTTCTTTCTGAGGAAACTAAAATTATTGCCAAAGAAGGAAAGGGCGTAGTGAGTAAGAGAAATGTCATGCCTGATAGCCAGGAACCTCATAAGGCTGCTGAAAACAGGGTCATCTATGCTTATTTTTAATAACTTGTTTTTTATAGAGTAAGACTTGTAGAGAAGTTCGAGTATGAAGCAACCATCAATCAGCATCATCTCAGCTAGCGAAATCTGTTTTTCATTATTATGATCAATTTCACCTTCTCTGCATAGCATTTCTCTACATTGGCTTCCAATGGCACTCCTACAGAGTTCCATTGTTTTGGACATGTACTCATCTCCTTTTATTCGAGAACAAAGGGAATCTCTGTAACTCAATTTGATGGTTTCGTTTGCATTCAGACGTTCGTTGTTGCTATGAATTGGACCAATAGAAACAACACGAGGTTTATACGCACTTTCCTTTACGCTGTATTTGGTTGAGGGATTTGGAGAGGGATTTGGAAAGGGAAAGGGAAAAAGCGTGTGAAATTAGATAAAATATAAGTATGTTTTATTCACATTTCACTTAACTTTTCTATTTCTCTTTTTAAATCTCTCCTCAAATCCCCCAACCAAACACAGCATTAGTGCATGAAGCTCGTTAGGGATCTTGTAAATACAAGGGATTGATCTTTGGGCAGCCTCCTTATTCGCTTTCAACTTCTTGAGACGTAAAATGGTTTCACGTATTGCTGTGTCTGTGTCATAATATTAGTATAGTTTATTGTCATTATTGAAAGCATTTATACGTAAATGAATGATGTTAACGTCAGCATTTGTTCCTGGTTTGATTTGCATGAGCAGTGTTGCAAGACACATAAATTTCAAAACATAAAGGTACCTAGTGCAAAAAAAATACACACAATGCATTAATCTTGCACTTTTTTTGGAAAATTTTTGTATACCTGAAAGCTTCATTCAACAAGTACGAGTAAAATTAAAGGTAAATTATATTTGTTATTTGTCTGTTATAACAGTTTGATTTTTATAGTTCTAATGGCATTAATACTACCATTGAATTTTTCATATAGTGTCAATTTAATACCAAATAACTCATTTTTAGAAATTGGATTGAAATCAAGAGACAAAATAGGTCAATTGCTCTCTTCCCAATGGGATCAAGGGATCAACATTCAATTTGAAATGGTTCATTCCTTAAAATCTATTAACTGACTTAATAATTTATTAATAAAATGAGTTATTTGGTACATAATTAGAATTTAAAAGGCGGGATGCAATTTTTAGATTTACAAAGGACAATTCATATTTTAGGCAAACATTAGAGTGTATCTATAATTTATCCTAAATTTTTTGAAAAATGGATGGGATCGGAAATTTATTATTATTTTTTATTTGTTTAACATTTCCCTCAATAGACATCTTCCAAAATTTATTTATAGATTTAGAAATTTTTTGTTTTAATAATTCTGAAGCGACAACATTTTAGTGGGTGTTTGGATTGAATGTTTGTGTTTTTTTCTTTGTTTTCATCTTTAGGATTTTTATTTTTTATTTTTAGTTTTTCAAAAAATGTTAGTTTATAGGTTCTATTTGATTAGAACAACTAAAAAAGTAAAAATTAATTATAAAAAGAAAAAAAAAAGTCTACTAAAGATTAGAAAGAAAAGAGAGACAGAGAGAGAGAGAGAGAGAGAGAGAGAGAGAGAGATAGCTATTTTATTATTTTTTAAAATTTTAAAATTTTAAAAAAAAATTACTTATTAGCTTATGGAAAAAGTTTTTTAAAAAAAGTAAAAAAAAATTGTCATAAATTTAAAAACAAATCACTAAAATTTTAAAAAAAATCTAAATATTTTTTTGATTAAATTACAAATATACCTCTTGAGATTTGTTTAAAATATCCCTTGTGGTTTGAAAAATTATAAATCTCTCTTGTCAGAATTTTTATTTAATAGAATTAATTGAAAAAATAAATTTTCTAACTACTCTATTATACAATGATAAAATTACTTGAATTATTAATTAAAATAAATTTTAACATCATTAAAAACTGTTAATTAACTTGATAATTGAATAACAAGAAATGCTTCATTCTCCCATTTTTTTCCCCTACAATCCTAATATTAATGTGGCAAATAGTACTAGAGCAACTCCAACCACGTTCTTTATTTTTCTCAAGCTAAGTATAAAAAAAAGTATGCTATTTATTTTACCTAATTACTTTGGCTATTGTGTGCTCCAACTATGCTCTTTATTTTAACTATTTATTTAAACTAACTTAACCAATTTTCAAAACAATAACTATTATATATTATTACATTTTTCATGGAATGCGCCATTTGTGATAATATTTTTGTTAACATAGACCAACAAATCACATCCCACAAGTCTTCAAATGAGACACCACTTCATTTCCTGACAATGTGCTCTAGCATCCCCACAAAGATTACATCCTGAAGATAATATCATCAACTAAGACATCAATACTACCAAAATTATACTTGAGCCACAAAGCAACTTGAAGTTTAATGAGTTCGCACAGATTGACCCAATCAAACTGAGCCCCATTAAATATACAATCATTTCTTGCTTTCCACACAGGCCATAAAATGGGAGTCCAGATCCTCTGCCATAGTTTCCTGCGGTGGTCCCTGCCGTGGTGACAAAACGACGTCGTTTGTCGTTAAATTCAATTTTTTTTTTTTTTTTTTGGGGGTCCTTTTCTCTCTCAATCGTTGAGACAGCCCTAACCTCAAAGAGAGGCGAACTCAAACGGTTCCTCCGACGCAGAGGAGAGTGGGCAACGGCGACTCCAGAGGCAACAACGGCTACAGCTAGGCGAGGTGAGGCGGCTGTGAGGTCTCATCTTCCATCTTCATTCTCATGTGGTGTTTAAATATGTATGTATATATATGATTTCTTGATTTGAATTTCTTGTTGATTTCTTAAATGGGTTTTGTTAAGTGGTTTGAATCTAGGGTTTTATGGGCTTGATTTCTAAGGTTTGATTTCTTCTTGATTTCGTAAATGGGTTTGATTTTGGAGGGTTTTTTCCCCCTCTTTTCCCTTCTCTCTCATCAGTTTCTTCTTGATTTCTTCTTGTGGAATATGAATTGGAATTGGGTTTGGGTGGAAGCTTTGAGAAATGGAATCAATACATGGGGGATATATATACAAAATAGATTGTATATACAAAATATTAGTGAGATTTCTCTTTGGCTACAACTTCTTGTTCTCATTCCACTCTTGTATATACAAAATTTATAGAGTCTTGTCCTGAAAATTGTCTTTTGCTACAACTTCTTGTTCTCATTCCCCTCTATGAAGGGGCCCATCATATCTCATAGCACCTTCAGCTGAATTAATTTCTCCATACATGGGCAACAAATTTGGTCTTCTATGCAGCTTGCATAAAACTCTTGTACCAACTGATGCTTTTTTTTACCTTCTTATCTATTTATTTTTTGTAATTATTTCCTTTCTTGTCTATTCACTCATCAATCTCTAGGTCCATTTTAGTGATGGCTGAACTTATGAATTTTCTGTTTCTTAACTACCTTGCATAAAACATGATAAAGCATGTGTGCTCACATTATTGCTTTGTGAACCTACAGATCTGGGAATTCATTGCCAATTACATTAACAAATCTGTATTTTGAGATTGAAATTTTACCTAGAACTTGCAACATATTGATTCTGTTTTCGGAAGACATTTAAATTTTCCAGAAAGAAAGGGGAGAGTACTTAACAAAACCAGTTTCTGAAAACATCATTTCTTCCATTTCCAGTTTGAAATTCTTTAAAGAAAGACTAATGTAAGTTTTTAAACTCCATTTTCATTTCAATATTTATCAAATTCCAGTACTTTCTCTTCTGTACTGTTTTCATTCGTCTCTTGGGTTTTTGACATATCAATGCCATGCTGTTAAAGGATAGAAGAATGTTTTGCTTCATATAGTACATATGTCCAAAATATGATTTATGTTTTGGAATGTTATTGTATGAGATTTTGATTATATATACAAAATATTTTAAACAGTCACAAGATTGAATCCACAAAAATAGTGGAAAATATGAGTGATTGGGGTGAGGTAATCCATCTTCCCGAGGTCAAGATATAGTTTGTGATGTCAAAATTGCACATATGATGTGTATATAGTTAGGCCTCAATGAATTGTGTTAGTATAAGTTCATTTCTTAGTTAACTGTTTGATTGAGCTGATTCACAATTGTTGTTTTTATTGAATGAAATTGTTACATGTCTCAAAACAGAGCAGTTCAATTTTTTCCACTTCACATGAGTGTATGTGTGTCATTGGAAATTAATTTTGTTAAATCTATAATTATGAACATTAGGGTTGAAGCCATAGACACAATACTGATGAGTTTGCTCTGATGTGTAAATTTGAGCTCTCTTTCTTTTTTCTTTTTTTTTTTGGCAGGGTTGAAGCCCCAACAAAGTGCACTATTTATCAATGTGGAGATCCTTCTATACCAGTAATGAGTAATGTGTCCTACAAATGCAACACAAAGAAGTGATGGAATTATAAGAGAAAGAATTGTGCTATTGCAAAGTGAACTTGTAAGAAACGAAGAGTGTTAGTGGACAACTTTGATTTTTGACCGCGAAGATGCAACAAGCAATAAACCTTTGAATGTGTAATTGGTGTTACTTGTAATTGCTATTATTTTAATTATGAAGTAACTATGTTTCAATGTTGTAATTGACTAGTTTGATTTTTGAAATGGTTGGGAATGTAGAACTTTCGAAAATTGTGAAATTTGAAATGTTGTTGCTATTATTGTCCAACACATAGATGGAATGCCATAGAAACAACCAAGCTCACTCCAGGTGAGAATTTTATTGGAAAAAACAAACAGTCCAGTTTAATGCTGAAAAACTTAAGCACTCTACATCCTTAGTTTATCATTCAGGTAATTAACACAAGGTTGAAATCAATTAATATCAAGGCAATTAAGCCGAAACATTCTGTCAATTAACATAATAAGGCTGAAATCAATTAACATTCAATCAATTAATTGTTCATATCAAGGCAAAGATGAAGATAGAAAGATAATTTTTTTTTTATTAAACAATTTCCTAAGACTCATTTGATCTATACAAAATCACTTTATCAATCTCTTAAAAGACTGATTAGATCTATATAATATAACCATACTCAAATTTGCAGTTCCATTAATACAATAGAAGCAGAAAAATGAGAAAAATAAAAACTATGAAAATGATATTTTCCAAAATTGCTTCATTTCATATGAATATCATCAGAAGATTGTTTCAACTAGTTAGCATCAGTAACTTGAACGAAACATGTTCGGAGATCAGCAATGACGACGCTTGATCATGAAATGAATTGATGACGATGAATCGTAGTTGATATGAGAAGCAGCAATCCATATGCAGATGCTTCATTTCATTGCCATCACAAAGTCGTCAAGACTCTAGAGAGAAAAGAAACAGGTTTTTCATGGCCGCATAGAGTATGTTCCACTGTCAAATTACCTTGGTTGGGCACCTGTATTCAATGATTGAAGTGAAGACGAGTCAAACAATGAAAATTTTCAATGGCCAACGACAATCATTACTTTGCTTAGTATACTTTGGAAAAACATATATTGACATGTCAGCAGGTTTATATCGAATCATACCCGTCTCTTAGTCAATCTATCTTACCAAGTCAAAAATCAGAGCAACACTAACACAAACACAACCATAACCATAGATGTGAAACTACCTTACCCAATTTGCATTACAGTAGTACTAGTTATATTGGATATTTCATTATATCATTTATATGTGAAAATGATAACATTTCACTTCATTATGTGAAAATTGAATAAACAGAACTTCATTCTTATGGGACCTCAATACCTGCAATATTTTGAAAACAACACAACATGTGAAATAGTTCAACAAAAGATTTATACATCATCTGCATTGCAAAACATTTTTGTATGTCATGAAAATGAAATGATCACTTGAATATTAATCCTATATACATATCTGATATAGTTTTGACCATGTGCTCTTACCATATCTTGAGCAGGTGGAGAGAGAGAGAGAGAGTGGTGCAAAGAGATGATAATTTCTTTTGATTCTCTTCAAAGATTTACTTCCCATGGCCATTCAATATGTGCCCTATCAATGCTCTCTCTCTGCTCTCTATGCATGCATCTTTCCCATCTACCTAATTTATCATGTTCATTCGTTAATTCATCTAACCAAACTTTTTTATTTTTCCAAATCAAAGTCAGCTTCATATAAACACATAACATTTTAACAAAATAAAACATAAAAATAAAATAAATGATAAGTCGTACACGTGAGCTTCACCTAATGTTAACAATGTAATTAAAGTTGGCTAGATTTTTATCGAATTTCTCTGTGTGTAGGTCTTATTTTACATATATTTTTCCATAAAATCTCTCTATTTGTGTATGGCTTATTATTTCACTTGCATATTTATTAAGAGTTTAGTTTAGTTTAGTTTTTTGTTTTGTGTGACAAATAGAACTAAATAGAAAACTTATGGCTTATAAATATATTTGTGTATGGCTTATTATTTCACATGCTTAGAGCCAATTGTGTAACAAATAGAAAACTTACAACCAAAAAAAAAAAAAAAAATCCCATTCCTTTGAATTAGTCTAAGAATTTCATGGCTTTGCATAAAAAAATTCTTAAAATCAGCACGGGGATCTTTCCTCCCAAAATTTTAACCAATAAATCATATATCAATAATTTTTAACATAATTTAACAATTATTAGTGTTTTAGGATAGGGGCATGAAAATTTAGAGACAAAATCTTTCGCCCTAAACAACTAGGAAGATGTCCATGGTTTCCTAGTTTACACATCTTTCGCAAAAAGAACAAGCTCAAATTTAACAAAATGTCCATCAAAATTTAACAAAATGTCCTAGGAAGATGTGGTGGGATTGAAAATTTGTGCAGTGGGATTGAAAAATTAGAAAAGTAGAAATCCTTTACTACCTTAGAATTTGACTAAGATTTTCTATTGCTGTGATTTGAGACTGATGACTTCTCCTTCACTTGTTTCTTGGCCGTCCCTGTCACAACTTCAAATATTGTTGGAAGATCATTTATCATGTTAAAAAGGTGTTTCCTGCAATAAAAATATACTAGCAAGATGTAATTAGGAAGATGCTCAAATGAAAAATCATACATACAATTTGATCTTTGGATTCCTATTTTTTGGAAGGAGAAATTGTAAAGGGGAAAATAGGGGGAAAAACCCCTAGAAAACAAACCCATTTACGAATCAACAAGAACTCAAACCCTAGAAATCAAGCCCATGAAATCTTAGAAATCAAACCACTCAAACAAAACCCATTTAAGAAATCAAAAAGAAATTCAAATAAAGAAATCATATACATATATATACATATAAACCATATATATATACATACATATTTAAGCACCACATAAGAATGAAGATGGAAGAGGAGACCTCACAGCCGCCTCACCTCGCCTAGCTGCAGCCGATGTCGCCTCCGGAGTCGTCGTTGCCCACCCTCCTCTGCGTCAGAGGAACAGTTCGAGTTCGGCTTGAGGGTTAGGGCTGTCTTAACGATTGAGGGGAAAAAAAAAAATTTGAATTTAACGACAAAACAACGTCGTTTTGTCACCACGGCAGGAACCACCGCAGGAAACTATGGCAGAGGATCTGGACTCATAAAATGGTAACTAGCGAATCTGTCCATCATACATGAAGCATTCAAGAAGCATCCAGCAAGCATTCAACAAGAATTCAACCTAGTAATTAAATTATTACTAGTTCAAGTATTCAAAAATTAGTTCCAACATAGTTTTAACATAAAGTAACTAGTTCTAATATAAAGTAAATACAACAACCCAACAATAAAATAAGTCAAAAACATAGTTCCAACAACAACTACATCTTCTTTTGGAGAATTTCCATTTGATTGAACTCAAAAAAATAACTCGCTTTTAAAAATTAGATTGAACTCAAAAGGCAAAATAGTTTATTTACTCTAAAGATCTGTCATCCAATTTGAAATTACTTATTTAATTTTGAATTAAATAATTTTGCGTTGATTTTTTTTTTTTAATTCTTTTAGAGAAATGGTATGGTCCATATGTACCCTACCAAAAAAACGTGTAACTTTACTACAAAAGTTCGCAATATTAATTACAAAATACATAACCTCACTACAAATTAGTGTAATAAAAAATGTTGTAACTAAGTTACAAACTTTTGTAATATCAATTACAAAATTTTGGACATTTTATTATGCATCAATTTGTATGGCAATGATACGCATTTTATGATCAATATTACAAAATTTTATGAAAAGAACTACATATTTTTGCGGTAGGGTGCATACATAGGATTTCCCAATTTTGTAGCATATGTTATTAATGTAGAAAATTAAAGAGTAAAATTAAGGAAAAATTACAATTAAGTTGACTTTTCATAAAATAATTATAAATTCATAGAAAAGTTTAATATTTTAAGGATTTATTATTACACCTTCTATCTCTAAACTATTGTAACGAGTTGAATCAAATTGAATTTATACTTTAATCTCAGTTGAGGATTTATTTTAAATTATTAAAATAAATTCATTTTGGACCCAATTGATTGAATTGTGACCCGTTAGTAACCATGAAATATTGTTGTGGTTTTATTATTATTATTTGATTACCATAAAAGAGTTGTGAATATTTATGGTGTGTACCATTAAATGAAATATATTTTATGGTGAGAAAATATTATATTTACTTTTATTATTAAAGATGTTGAAATGTATTTTTAAATTGATATATATATATATATATGGTTAGATATTTGTATAGTTATATATTTGTTTAGTCAAAGAAAAGGAAATATCTATAAATAGAACTTAATAGATATTTTTTTATACTTTAGGTGTTCTTTCCGAGTTCTTGCCATGGAGAAAAAAAAGAAAAAGAGTTCTAAGTTGGGTTTTCATGGGTTTGATCTAATGTAAGTCATTTTTTAGCCCTAGTGCTTTGGATCAAAATGTAGAAGCCGGAAAAGGTGTCGTTTGGCGCCAAGAAAATTTAATTTTAGTTGCCGAAAAATTTGAAAGCTTCTTGGCTTGAGATAGAGATTTTTCCTACACTTCTTTATGCACTTTTACTTAATTATATGGAGCTTAGAGTTTTATAAAATTTAATTAGAATTTTTGAAAATTTTGTGATTTATTTGCTTAAAAGGGAAATTTTGAGAAAAATAAAGAGTTGATACCCAAATTGCGAAAGTGTAAACTTGGAATATATTTGTAAGGTTATGAAAGAGCTATGTTTTAAATTTGAACAAAAACGGACTTCAATTTGATCGATTTTGAAATTTTTACCGGTTTGCGACCAAAAGAGCATTTTTAAAGAAAACAAAGGAATTATATTTAACTTTTGGGGCATTTGATCAAAATAATATGTCATAGTTGAATGATGCTTGGAGAATGAGTTTGGAAAGAAAATGATGTTTTCTTGTTCATTAACGATATTATTTTGTTTAATGTATCTGTTGGAATAAAACCGACACGGTTAGAAATGGACATTGCAAGGTTACCGGACGTGATTGTAATATGAAAACTAGTGTAATTGTTTATATCTGATGAGATGTGGAATAGATTGTATTTATCAGAATTTTTTTTGGAATTTAATTGTTTAAATATCCGTTTAGAAATATCTGTTTTGGACTATCGGTAGAGGATAGCCATGATTGTTGTAGAAATGCATGAAACTTAGGTAAATTGAACCACATTCCTCATTTGTTGCATTAGATATTGCATTATATTCATTTTATTATAAATGTATCTATTTTTTAGAAATGTTTGGAAATGTATTTGTTTGCGAAAAGATAAATACTTGGTGAATCTGGGTAGGGGGTGTAAAACCGCGCGGTTAGGTATCGGGCCTTCCAGTTTATTGGTAACAATGACAGCGGTAGTGTATTAGGGCCTACTTGCAGACACTCACCTAGAGATTCACAAAGCCTGTATTCATGTAACAGATATGGTTTAAAATGGAAATGGTTTTATATCTGTTGTTGCATCTGAGCATTGCATGCTTTATAAAAAGAGAGATAAATTGTTTTATCATGAGCATGGCATGAGCATACTCCTCTTTAGTCTTGTCATAGTTCATATGTTGTGTAATATATCTCTACTAGGCTGTGGCTCACCCTATAAGGGAAACCACTTCAGGTACAAGTGTTATGCCTCCGCTAAGGCATTGACTTCGGAGGACTCGGAGCTGAGGCTTCATTTTTGTTTTATTGTTATTTGTTGAATGTAAGCCCAGGGCTGTATTTGCGTTGAGTTGAAACTTCATTTTGTGTAACCAAGAATGTTCTCAAATAAATTTGTAAGCCTGTAGGGTACTTCTTATCTATTTGGCTTCCATTTCATCCTTGTTGTAAAATGTATGCTTGGGATTGGAACTGGGGCATTGGGATGTGAATAGCATATATTTGGCATTTGGGATTTAATGGAAATGGATGTACAGAATAGTTAGCTATATATATATGTGTGTGTTTGTCTATCATGTGGGTTTTGTAGCATAAATAGATATACCCTGCCGAAATTTTTGGGGCGTTACAACTTTGTATCAGAGCTACCGGGTTTAAATACTTGGGGCTTGCGGGAAGTGATTTTTACCACAGTGGGTTCATTTTGCTAGTGAGAAATGTTGCATATCTTATGTGCTATGTGATAACATGTTTATGTGACTATGTGGGTACAGGATTAAACTTCTAAGATGTGATTTGCGTCCATGAAATTCTTTGAGGTCCTTTTAGAAAAGCACCTGATCAATGCTATTTCTATTTGGAAGTCTTTGAATGTTTGTGGAACGAGTCAATATCTTGGAGGGTTAACTCGTATGTGCTCTATGTGACTATGTGCTTATATGGTTTGCCTTATGTGATGTAGATACATGTGTAGGTTTATGTTTAATCCATATGCAGCGTGTAAGAACTAGTGTGGAGTACTTACTTCTGAGCTAAATTCTATCTCTTATATAATATGTCATAAAGCGAGAGAGGCTGTAATAGAGGCATTTGGGGTGCCCGGGATGTTCTCATGTAGGAAAAAACCTTTTCCTCCAAGAAGAAGGTGTAAGCTAGAGTAACATGGCCGGGATGATTGGTCAAGATGTTATGGAATTAGTATTAAAGCGTAGGTTAACCGATTTGTATGATTGTGGGTGTAAATGTAACCTTAAAATAGTAGAGTTTGTGTTGTGTAACGACTGGCTTGTTGTTATGAGGAGTTAATTATTTTTCAATTTTATATCAAGTTGGTAGAAGTGGACTAGATGAAAAAAAAAAATCTAAGAAATAGTAGTACCATCATTGAGGAGTTATTGTTGTGTTTACAGCTCTATGATTAAAGTAATCTAAGATAATATGCTTTGGATTGTTGACATTAGAACACGTAAAACTAGTTCTAAATTTTCTTGGGATAGACGAAGTTAGTTGTAGTTGGATTGTTTCACTTGCTTGATGGACTACTTGTGAGGTTAGTGATGGGCCCTAGGCCAATTATTTTGTATGTGTTTGGGAATAAACGTAGTCTTAGCATGATAGAAATTATATCGTGTAGTAAGAGATGTGTTTCTTAGAGAGTTTGTTTTATTCATAATTTTGCTGCAAATCCTAAGAGAGCAAATGAGATAAATAATTTTGAGATAGATTGGAATGAGATTAAATTTGATTTAGGTTACGCCATTTGATGGGATTATTAGTAGTAACAACATTGACTCGTGAGTCGATATTTTAGAACATGTAGGCGAATTCCGAGTGCCTTCGAGATTGGTGGAGTCCATTGTCTTAGAGTTAGTTGTTGATATTCTTGAGTGCAATAAATGAGTGTTGAGGGACATGATGTGATGGATGTTGTGGAGTTGTGTTAGCAACCAATGTTTTTGGAGGAAATTTTTAAGATTACTTTGTGAGGATATTATAATTCTAAATTAGGTGCTTTAGGATAATTAGTATGGTGGTAATTTGAGTATTTCCATGGGAATTTATGCTTGACCCATCGAGAGTGATTGATGTTAACTTTTACAGTTACTTTTATGTATGAATTAGAAATTGTGAAGATAGAAGGTATATGAGAGTGTTTTGAGTTAAATTTGGTGTGTGTCGTGATGGTATGGTTCATGTAATGGAAATAGAGATTATTTTGTATCCTTTGTCCTTTAGCTACAAGATTGTTTTATATCCTTGGAGTAAGAGTTGTGAATCCCTTATATTGATCTTTCGTTTTGCTATAAGTGTGGTAACAATTCGGGTTGTTGGTATGTTGGTCTAATATTACCATTGAGTTCAATTTGATGAGTGTATTTGACCTTAAGTGATAAGTGTTTTTTTAATTAAAATGTATTTAGTTTTGTCTAATAGAGGATGATTCCTTATTTTAATTTTGTTTTATCATGTTTTGTGGTGATATTACCTTAGAAGAAGTTATTTGGCAGACCCCTCATCGGGGAATAAATTGGTATGAAGTACTTTCGTTGTTTTGTTAGTCTTGGAAATTGTTATGGAATAACTATTGTTGACATAAGAAATTTTTTTTTTTAGAGTGAATGAGTGGCATCATAGCTTGTGGTTATATCTTTTAGAATTTGGGTAGAAGCGAGCTAACTAGAGACTTCAAAGGAGATTTCAAAGTCACTAAAACTATGAGTATTTGTTGGGAGTACCTTAGTATTGTTAGAATGTGTATCTAGTCTTGATGAATTCTATATGGACTCGAAGTGCATTGTGTGAGCGTTTGGGTAAATTCTATGTTGGAGTGAAATTGTGTGGGTGGATGTAGACAAGTTTGCGTAAACTGTTAGTCAGTTCATTAAGTGAAAGAAATATAGTGGATAGGTAAAAATAATACATAAATTGTTTGGTTGGGCGACTAAAGTTGTGGCTGAGAATTTTTTAGTAGTGTGTTTGGCATGATTGCATTATGTTTCGTAAGGGTTGGTGTTTCTTCTTGTTCAAGTGAAGTAGTTGAGGCTAAGGTGATCTGTGAATTTTGTTTTTTGGAATAATTCATGGAAGAATATGATTGTACTAGGGGACGAATGGGGGTTCTCATGGGATGAAATATTTGGAGTCATTGTTTGTGTTAGTTTTATTCAATTGGGTAACTGAGTATGAATTCATTTTAATATTGAGATGAGTTACTTGTCATGTGACGGTTGCAATTACAAAATATATCATTGAACTGTGTCTTTAAAAGGAGGGTGTTCTCATTGATTAAGAGTCTTGAGATAATCACTTTGGATGGATATTAAGTAAATTATTACACTAGATTACGAAGAAGAGAGAGAAAAAAAAAAACGAAACTGATTTTATTGAAGTTAGGAGATGACATCCCCGATTGCAGTGACATCATGAAAGAAAAAAAAAAAAAAAAAAAAAAAAAAAAAAAAAAAAAAAAAAAAGAGGGATCTTGTTTTTGGTAACAGCCACACGCCGACTTCATTTACTCGACTCTCCCACCGAGCTCTTTCTTTTTTTGTCGTCTTGGGTGACCCTTGAAGGCCCTGCCTCAGTGTACAGGACCGCCAAGAGAGTTGACTCCTTGTTGGCTATCAAAGGCGAAGTATGAAGGTGCTCTGAATCGGGCCATGATGGTGGTCTTCCGTTTCAGCTCTTTATTCTCCGCCTTCAGTGCGCAAATCTGTGCTCGCGCATCTTTATACATGCGCTGGAGCAGAGAAAGTTGGGCATTTAACTGATGTACCTCACTAGTCCTATGCAGCCGGTAAGACAATTTGGTAACCGCAGTCACTGTCTCTATGTAGGATCTCAGTGTGAAGTGGCTGGCTTCAATGTCAGATTGAGTGGCCATGATTTGCTCAACTGACATCATGGGAAAGTTAAGAAGAGTAGAAGCAGGGGCACTCTGTTCAGGAAGGTTAAGGAGAGTATAAGCAGGGGCACTCTGTCCAGGAAGGTTAAGAAGAGTAAGAGCAGGGGTACTCGGTCCAGGAAGGTTAGGAAGAGTAGGAGCAGGGGCACTCAGTCCAGGAGAGCTTGGATCATTGAGGTCCGGAAAAAGAGTGAGGGGACGAGATGAGGCCATGTGTGGTGAGAAGTGTAAAAAGAAATAAAGGAGTCACAGAAAAATAGCAGAGAACAGACTGAGTTTTGGAGCAGCTTTTCTCCTCTGCTCAGTCTCGATGTTCTGTCTCTCTCAAAGGGAATGAAGAAGAAGAAGGAGAAGAGTGTGATTAAGTAGACGAAAGAGAGTGATGAAGAAGAAGAAGATGGAAGAGAAGAAGACAAAAAGGGAGAGAGAGTCGAGGTAAAAAAAAAAAACAGAAAAAGGAGATGGAAGAGAATCGAGGAGGGTAGCTTTTGTTGGCCAGCCGACGAAAAAGAAGACGAAAGAGAAGAAGACAAAAAGGGAGAGAGAGCCGAGGCAAGTTTACAAATCGAGGAGGTCTTCTTTTGTCAGCCAACTGACGCAAAAGCAAGGCCGCGTGTCACATGCAATTTTCGAAGGAAAAGAGAGAAACGGGAAAGTTGTATACATATATGTATATATATTGTAGATTTATGTATTATATACATTTATTCAACTATTTTTGTCACAAGAGTGACTTGGTTAAGTGGTCTGGTTCGGCGTCTAAGGATGGAGAGGCTGAGCCCGAGGTCGGGGGTTCAAAACCCGTATCCCTACATTCGTGTTTCTTTCCCTTTTGCGTGTTTTGCTTACGCGCGATGACGTCAGCTAACGGAATATTCTGTCGTAGTAACTGCATATGCTCGCTGACGTCCATAGACAGAATATTCCTCGTCAGTAACGGCATATTCCCCAAATGTGTCTGTGTATATGTACGTATCTGTGTATTTTCTCCGAATTTGTCCGCATGTGTCTGTGTATCGTTTGTTCGTATTTGTTCCTTGGTGAAAATGTTGTGGAGGCACCACGGGGTTGAGGAGGCGACTTGGGAACGTGAGGCTGAAGTCCGCGAAAAGTATCCGGACCTTTTTATCGATGTTTGAGAGTTGTAATAGAAATAATATTTTGATATTAGGATGTACATTGTATATGTTTCGAAATAGGGTGAATTTCTTACGTTTAATTGGGAGGTTGTGTTATCATGCCATGATTGCGTTTCTACAATTGTAATTGATTTTGATTTAGCGAGGATATCTAGTTTAAATTTCGTGGACAAAATTCCTTAAAGGGGAAAGGTTGTAACGAGCTGAATCAAATTGAATTTATACTTTAATCTCAGTTGAGGATTTATTTTAAATTATTAAAATAAATTCATTTTGGACCCAATTGATTGAATCGTGACTCGTTAGTAACCATGAAATATTGTTGTGGTTTTATTATTATTATTTGATTACTATAAAAGAGTTGTGAATATTTATGGTGAGTGCCATTAAACGAAATATATTTTGTGGTGAGAAAATATTATATTTACTTTTATTATTAAAGATGTTGAAATGTATTTTTAAATTGATATATATATATATAGGTGTATATATATATAGGTGTATATATATATATGGTTAGATATTTGTATAGTTATATATTTGTTTAGTCAAAGAAAAGGAAATATCTATAAATAGAACTTAATAGATATTTTTTTTATAGTTTGGGTGTTCTTTCTTAGTTCTTGCTGTAGAGAAAAGAAAGAAAAAGAGTTCTAAGCTGGTTTTTTATGGATTTGATCTAATGTAAGTCATTTTTGACCCCTAGCGCTTTGGATCAAAACGTAGAGGGCGGAAAAGGCGTCGTTTGGCTCCAAGAAAATTTAATTTCTGTTGCCGAAAAATTTGAAAGCTTTTTGGCTTCAGGTAGGGATTTTTCCTACACTTCTTTATGAACTTTTACTTGATTATATGGAGCTTAGAGTTGTATATAATTTAATTAGAATTTTTGAAAAATTTGTGATTTATTTGTTTAAAAGGGAAATTTTGAGAAAAATAAAGAGTTGATACCCAAATTGCGAAAGTGTAAACTTGGAATATGTTCGTAAGGTTATGAAAGAGCTATGTTTTAAATTTGAACAAAAACAGACTTCGATTTGATCGATTTTGAAATTTTTACCGGTTTGTGACCAAAAGAGCATTTTTAAAGAAAACAAATGAATTATCTTTAACTTTTGGGGCATTTGATCAAAATAATATGTCATAGTTGAATAATGCTTGGAGAATGAGTTTGGAAAGAAAATGATGTTTTCTTGGGCATTAACGATATTATTTTGTTTAATGTATCTGTTGGAATAAAACCGACACGGTTAGAAATGGACCTTGCGAGGTTACCAGACGTGATTGTGATATGAAAACAAGTGTAGTTGTTCATATCTGATGAGATGTGGAATAGATTGTATTTATCAAAAAAAATTTTGGAATTTAATTGTTTAAATATCCGTTTAGAAATATCTGTTTTGGGCTATCGTTGGAGGATAGCCATGATTGTTGTAAAAATGCATGAAACTTAGGTAAATTGAACCACATTCCTTATTTGTTGCATTGGACATTGCATTACATTCATTTCATTGGAAATGTATCTGTTTTTTAGAAATGTTTGGAAATGTATTTGTTTGCAAAAAGATGAATACTTGGTGAATCTGGGTAGGGGGTGTAGAACCGCGCGATTAGGTGTCGAGCCTTCCAGTTTACTGGTAAAAATGACAGCGGTAATGCATTAAGGCCTACTTGCAGACACTCACCTAGAGATTCACAGAACCTGTATTCATGTAACAGATATGGTTTAAAATGGAAATGATTTAATATTTGTTGTTGCATCTCAGCATTGCATGCTTTATAAAAAGAGAGATAAATTGTTTTATCACGAGCATGGCATGAGCATATTCCTCTTTAGTCTTGTCATGGTTCATATGTTGTTTAGTATATCTCTACTGGGCTGTGGCTCACCCTATAAGGGAAACCACTTCAGGTACAGGTGCTATGCATCCACCAAGGCATTGACTTTGGAGGACTCGGAGCTGAGGCTTCATTTTTGTTTTATTGTTGTTTGCTGAATGTAAGCCCAGGACTGTATTTGCGTTGAGTTTAAACTCCATTTTTGTGTAACCAAGAATATTCTTGGATAAATTTGTAAGCCTGTAGGGCACTTATTATCTATTTGGCTTCTATTTCATACTTGTTGTAAAATGTATGCTTAGTATTGGAACTGGGCATTGGGATGTGAATAGCATGTATTTGGCATTTAAGATTTAATGGAAATGGATGTATAGCTATATATATATGTGTGTGTTTATCTATCAGGTGGGTTTTACAGCATAAATAGATATACCCTGCCGAAATTTTTGGGGCGTTACAACTATTGTCAAATTATCTATTTAGTTCATGAACTATTATTTGAGTTTATTAAGTCCTTAAAGTATATGAATTAAAGTCTATTTAGTCCTTAAACTATCAATTGAATATATTAAGTCTTTAAAATATTTAATTCAAACCTATTTAGTCACTAAAAGGATTACAAAATTAAAATATATGCCTGTAAGTATTATAAATTAATAAAAGACCCTACCTAGTTAAATTTTTATTACAAGAAAACCTTAAAATTTTATTTTGTCTTTAAAACGTGTTTTATTTCATTATGTGATTAAATTAGTATTAGAGTTTGATTTCTCAGTTTTACAATAAAATTATATGAATATTAGATATATTGAAAAAGTAGAATTAGATAATTTAAATAATAATATTTCACTACAAATAATAAAATAAAAATAACATATTAATTAAATTACAAAAAGAATTGAGCGAAAAATTTAAAAACAATCAATTAAAAATTATAAACGAAATTTGATATATAATACTATATTAAGGCAAGCACGTAGCCATTTTAAAAAATAAATAATAAAATACTATAAATAACTACATTTATCCTTATAAAAGAAATTTACCATAAGAGCTAACGCCCTCTTTTCAAAGACAGTAAAGTTTTAAGGTTTTTTTTTTTTAAATAAAATTTTAACTACATAGTGTCTTTTACTAATTTATAATATGTATGGGCTTATATTTTATTTTTGTAATCATTTCAGAAACTAAATAAGTTTGATTTAAATATTTTAGAGACTTAATAGATTCAATCGGTAATTTAGGGACCAAATATATTTTAATCTATATATACTCTAGAGATTTAAGGTTGGTTTGGGGTATCCTAAAAAAGTGCACTTTTTGTTTTTTTACGAAAAGATGTGTAGAAAAGTAGAGAGGTGATGTGATGAAAAAAAGATAAAAAGATGAATTATATAGGTTATGCCAAACCTAGCCTTAATAGAATAAATCGATAGACAACAATAATTGAGAGGTATAAAGTGTAATAAATCTATATTTTAAGTATTAAAATTTATGAAGTATAATTATTTTAAAAAATTTCAACTGAATTAAAATTTTTCTTAAAATTCATACAATTAGAATTACAAATTGTTAATTCATACAAGAGACTATCATAATTATACAAATTGTTAATTCATACAAGAGACTATCATAATTAATAAAAAAATTTAAAAATGAATGGGATGAAGAATTTACTATTTTTTTTTAAATTAAAAAAAAAAAAAATCGCTCAATGGCCATCTCCAAAAATTTGTTTGTAGATCTAGTAATTGTTTGCTTCAATAATTCCAAAGTGACTACAATATGGCAATGTTTGTTTGGGCGGACTGGATTAGTATTCCCATGACTAATAGTCCTAGGACTACGAATTCGTTGGATTATGTATCCTATCTTAACTAATAGGCAAGTTTAAAATAATTAGTCCGTACTTTAATTGTTTAACCAAACATCGGATTAATAATTTTATTGGACTATTAGTCCAATCCCAAGCTCATGTCCACCCAAACAAACATGGCCTATATGTATATTTTTAAATATATATATATGTATATTTGGTGGACGCCATGTAAGGGAAAAAGCCAAGCGAAAAAAAAGCTTTACCCCAGTCAGAGTGGTCGATGTTCAAGTTTTCAGGTGGTAAATTGAGTTCCACGTCTACACATAACTCTTCAATTTCTCTGTAAATAATCATTTCGGAGTTATCTTCATCTTCAAATCCGAGTAAAGGATTTGACACTGTGATTGTACTGAAACAATTGGGCATCTTTCTTTGTTGGGATTTTACTCCGAGGCTCCAGCTGTCCCATGGTAAGCCTAACGGTTGACTAGATGTAGATGTAATAGGAGTTGGTTCGAAGGTTTTTATGGTTTCGTCTTTGGCGGTGGAGTTTTGCTTAACCTCTAACGAAGACGTTGACTTCGTTGAACTTTCCTCCATTCTTTTATCATTTCGCCTCTCAAATTTTTGCATATTTTTTAATTTGGCTCCTTCACTTTGATTAATATCAATTTTACATTTAAATTTTTAAAATTTTGATCAATTTAGTCTCTGTCGTCACATTCTGACTACAATTGAATGAAATATTCTGACATGGGGGATAAATTGATTTTTAAGGTATAATTTGGAGAGCAAATTGATTTTTAATTTAGGAGACAAATTGATTTTTAAGGTACAGTCTGAAGGATAAAATAAAATTTCTAATGAATTTTGGTGTCACGTCAGCACATTTCGTCCAATTATAGACGAAATATGATGACAAAGGTCAAATTGATCAAAATTTTAAAAATTTTAGTGTAAAATTAATATTAATCAAAATTTAATAGTCAAATTAAAAAACGAGTGAAAGTTTATCACTTCTTCAATAAAAGAACAAATACAAATGGAAAATCAGCTTCCCCTCTTACAAGTTTCACACGAACTACCACGTGACCACGATATTGTTACGTTGATGGGGAAGACTTCCTATTAATTTCATTTGTGATTTTTTTATTGGTTGATGACATTACGTAGATACCACCTTCACACTCAATATTTTCTCGTGTTTAGATTTGACATTTTTATTAAAATATTTTGTGATGGTTTTTTTTTTTTTTTTATAAAAAATTACTTTTATATTATTATGTACTAGAGTGACCTAAAAAAAATTATATAAAAAAAAAAAACCACAAATTTGAAAATAAAATTAATTAAAGATTATAAAAAAAAAAAAAAAGAAGGTGATTTAAAAAAAAAAATTGTGACTACTTTAATTGATTTCCAAACTCACCCGTAGGTAGGAAACTGGATTCTATGTCTCTACACTCTAAAATATGCATAACTAGCTTGTTTGGCTCAACAATATGCATAACTGGCCCTTCTTGAGCTTGGCTTAAAATATAAATTATTAATTAACAACTCATTTAAAAACTTAATTTATAAGAAATAGGGGTCTCACCACACACATTCCTCATGTGTGATCATTTGAATTGTCAATTAGACGATGATATTCAAGCACATGATTTATTATTTTCTCTGATTAAATTGATGGTTGGTTTTACTATTTTTTGAGAAAATATCATTTCGCCCCCTAAACTTTCACGTTTTTTTTAATTTGACCTCTAGACTTGGATTAATATCAATTTTATACCTAAACTTTCAAAATTTTAATCAATTTGGCTTCTGCTATCACATTCCGTCTACAATTGGACAGAATATGCTGACGTGGGAGGCAAATTGATTTTTATGGTATAGTTTAAAGGGCAAATTGATTTTTAATTTTGGGAGCAAATTGATTTTTAAGGTGTAGTTTGGGGGATAAAATGAAATTTCAAATAAATTTTGGTGCCACGTTAGCAAATTCCGTCCAATTGTAAACAGAATGTGACGGCAAGGGCCAAATTAATCAAAATTTTAAAAGTTTAGGTGTAAAATTGATATTAATCGAGATCTGAGAGTCAAATTGAAAAACGCGTGAAAATTTAGGGGGCAAAAATGATATTTCCTCTTATTTATATCCCAACATAAATTGGTACTACTATAGTTAAACAAAAATAAATAAAAATAATTAGTAGGGGTGAGCAGCGGATGTACCCATCCGCCAAAATCCACCAAACCGAACCGATCCGTCACATTTTGGACGGATGCGTGATGACAAGCGGATGGATGCGGATTGATTTTCTCCAATCCGCCAATTTGGCGGACGGATGGCGGATTTGAGGTTCCTTTGGCCGCAACCGAACCGCCAAACCTCGAGCACCCCTAGTAATTTATAAGATTTTGTATTTTCAATTTACTTAAATATTCTATTTGTGTTTTTAATTGAAAAAGAGTTTAAATATTCTATTGAAAAAAAAATTTTAACTTGAATATATTTTTTGAATTGAAAAAAATAAACTTATTATTTATTTATATTTTTTTGTTTTTAAATCTAATTCTAAAAATAATCAATAGAAAATATGATATATGCTGATTGATTTTTGCTTTCAAAAACATATATAGATGTAACAATACAGAGATATACAATCTCTACTACTGCTCTGTTCATGGTTTTGGTGGTTTGAATTGTTTTTATATTTTAAGAACCACAGATTGTAATACTTTATGTGGATGAGACATGCTGTGATTGTAATATGTGAATGAGGCATGCAGTGATTATGATATTCTAAAGTTTCAAACTTTCTTTCTTTAGATGAGGCATGCAGTAATTGTAATACTTTTTAAGTCATTGACTGTAATACTTTTTCTTTTTTTTTTCTTTTTTTTTTTCTTTTTTTGAAGAAGTGCACAAGTTCAATTATGTTGAAAATTTATAAAATTTTAAACCGCCAAACCAATTCGCATCCATCCGCCAAACCGTCAATCCGCTCAATCTACATCCACCGGATTGGCGGACGGATGCGGATTGATTTTCTCCAATCCGCCAATCTAGCAAACGGATGGCAGATTTGAGGTTTTGTGGCTGCAACCGACCCGCGCCCACCCCTAATAATTAGTATACCTCTCGTAAAAAAAAAAAAAAAATTACTTACAGAAATTACTTTGCTTGAATAAGGGTCTGCACAAATGCAAGCAACACCAACTCTTCAAAGCGGAAGACTAAAATAACCTTAATATGCTCCAGACTGCAAATTCAAAACATTTCACCTTTGGAGATGGCTATTCACTTTCTTCTCTACCTTTGTTTTTGTTTTTTTTTGTGTGTGAGTGTGTGCGCGCGCATGGGGAGAGAGATCTGGTAATATATAAGGGGCAAAAAAATACTATTATATTGCCAATTAGTAAAAGACAAAAATTCATTGAAATGATCATGTTTGAGATGGCAAGATCAAAAAAGTTGCAGGAGAACAAAGTATAAATAATAGTAGTGGGGTCAATGTGGGTAATATAAGGACGAGTCAGACTTTTACAAATTAATCATTTAGATTTTCGTCACATTAGATTTTCGTCACATATTTACAAACTCAATAATAAGTTCAGACAAGAAAATTATAGATTTAAATAAATATGTATGTATATATATACATATTCTTAAAAATGCCTTAAACAACTATAATTATGTCATTGGCATGACTTTAGTACCTCGTAAACCTATCAAAAGGTCTGCTAATATCTTTCAAAATGAAATGGGTTAGGGTTACTAACGTAAACCTAAATAGTCTTATTTCTTTCAACCAGCGCAGTTTTGTCATTAACCTGTTTTAATTCCCTGATGGTAAATTTGATGCTGTGTTTAATTGAATGAATTGATGAGGGGAATGAAAATAGAGGAAATATAATTTTACTTTTTGTTTAGTTATAATGAAAACAACTTAAACGAAAGAGAGAAGGAAATGCAATTTCAATTTTTGTGTTTTGGGTTCACTTATGTTGTTTGGTTCATGGAATATATATATATATATATATATTTTTATATCGGCAAAAAGAAAGTTTTGTTGATATATCAATTTGTGAAAACAGAGAGGAGAGATACAACATCAAAACAAAGCATGTGTAGGGGGAAGCATCAGTTTTATTACGCTCATTGGTTCATAAATATGGGAAGGGATTTGGAAAGGAAAACGAAAAGAAAAAATTGTGTGAAATATGATATTTCATTAACATTTTACCTATTTTTTTTTTTTTTTTTCATTTCAAAATCCCTCCGCCAATCCATGAATCAAGTACAACCTTATGCTCTTTTCTTTCTTTATTTTCCAACTCAACCAACATAGTTTAAAATTCAAATCCTATCAATTCTTTTTCATTTCTTTCAATTTACCTTTCTTTTTCAATTTCCTTTATCAAATCCTCAAACAAAATACAACCTAAATATAGCTTATTAATGACATAGTGGGTAGATTGAGCTAGAATACTATAATATGCATGATAGATGCATGTTCATGTATTTTATCGATTTACTTATAGTAATATTTTATGGGATTTATTCTGATTTTATAATTATAATGTGAAATGACAAGTCCTTTCTTACTATAACAAAAAATTTTGACTTATACAACCCTACAGAATCCAATCAAAATTTTGTCATAATGCTAAAAAATCGATCGAGTAGAAGCCCTTTTTTTTTTTTTTTAAACAGAGAATGGAAGCCTATTTTGACAAGTACAAGTATTGAACACCTTTTTCCTGGGTGTTTAATATTTTATGGAATTTATTCTGATTTTATAATTATAATGTGAAATGACAAGTCCTTTCGTACTATAACAAAAATTTTTGACATATACAGCCCTGGAAAATGATTTGGAGCTCTAAAAACACCCCCCTAATACCCCTAATTTCCA